>JBCJKH010056031.1:3013-15666 GCA_039877255.1 Loriculus beryllinus | reverse complement strand
GAAGCCGGGTTCCCGGTGCGCACCAGCGAGACCGGCAGCGGCAAGTACTCCATCGCGCTCAAGTGAGTGGCTGCGCGGAGCCAGACGGGGGTGTTTGTCCCTGGTGGGACGGGAGGAGGGGGGGGGATACTGCAGCAGAGCCCCAGTGATGGGGTGGGAGCAGCCGGAGCCGTCCCCGCACCCGCAGGGGGCCTGGGGGGGGTTGCTGGTAGCGGGTCCCCCCCCTTTCCCCGGTGCATTGTCGGCAGCGCCGGTGGCGTTTCCTTCCTGAGGAAGCGGAGCCCCTGGAGCCGAAACAATCGGAGCGGGACGGGAACAAACAGGGGTGGATGCGGCCGCGGGGCGGGAGGGCGCCGGGGGGTGGCGGCATCGTTGACGCCCCGCACCGGTCGCCCAGGACCAGCCAGGGCTGCGTCCACATCATCGTGGCCCAGACCAAGGACAACAAGTACACGCTCAGCCAGGCCAGCGGCATCTTCGCCAGCGTCCCCGAGGTCGTACACTACTATTCCACCGAGAAGCTGCCCTTCAAGGGGGCCGAGCACATGGCCCTGCTGCACCCTGTCCACTGCAAGCTGCATTAGCACCCACTAATGCCCCCCCCCCGACTGGTCCGTAACCCCCCCAGTTCTGCGGCGTGGGGCAGGGTCCGCAAAGGATCCCGCAGCCCCGTCCTGCTGCCGCCCTCGGGCACCGGCCGCCTGTGCTCCCCTCGCACCGGGACGGATCCTGCCGGCCCCGTACTGGAGCAGACCCGATGCCGGGGTGGGGGGCGCAGCGAGGCGGGGACGTGTAACGGAGTAGTGAAATAAACGTGTTGGCTGAGAGGAGGCGGGTGGTCGGGGGGGGCTGCAACGGGCAGGGAATGGGGATGGGACAGTGGTGTGGCATAAGGATGGGGGCCCCGAGGGTGCCAGGATGGGCAGTGCCCTGCCTGTGGGTGCTAGTGGAGGGTGAAAAGAGGAACCCAGGCCTCTCCCTGCTGGGCCCCCATGGGGCCGGCTGCCAGCTGTGGAGCAGGATTTCAGGGCTGGGGGGGCTGCCCCACACTCAGACCCCTCACCCCCTCCCAATAGGCACCAGCCTATTTGGGAGGGCAGAAGCTGGAAACAGCCCCATTCTTGCCAGCAGAAGACACACTGAGTTTGGGGGGCAGCGGTTTTGGGCACCCCCCCCTCATCTGCATCCTGCCAGGCTTTTTATAGAGTGGGGCTGGCGGGGGGGGGGGGACCACGAAGGGACACGGTGTCCCCAGGGTGCCCAGGCCCCCCTCCTTTTGCGCTGTGGTTTCCTGCTTGGGTGCAGCTGGAGCTCCCTGGGGCCTCGCACAACCCGGAATGGGGTGGGCACAGCCTAGGAGGCACTTGGGGGCTGGGGGGCACAACATGGGGCACTTGTTTAGGGTGCACAGCAAGGCATATGGGGAATAGATGAGGAGTGCTTGGCCTCGACGGGGAGGGGGGCACAGCCCAACCTCACCTCAGCCCCCCCGGCTTCAGTAACACCCCCCCCATGCACCTGCTCCATTACAAAACAAAGGCATTTATTTGAGACATGTTTTGCCCCATTTCCCCACCATGGGGGCCCATGGGATGGGACTGATCCAGCCAGACCCTCCCAGTGCCCCCCACAGGGGCCCCCCAGCCCCATCCCTGTGGGCACAGCCCAGCCCAGTTCCCACGCTCCAGTGCAGCTGCCCCGGCTTGGCTGCGGGCCCAGAGCTGCCCCCCTGGGACACAGCTTGCCCCCCCCGAGCCAGTCTCTGTAGGGAGGGTGCAGATCTTCCCCCCCCCCATCTCCTCTCCCTGCCATGGGATCTGGGGACACTTTCAGCATCTCTGGGTAGTGTGTGGGGGGCAGATGGACACGTTGTTCCCAGGGCCACCTCTTAAGCCCCAGGACACCCCAAGACCAGGGATACCCCAACCCAACCTGCAAATTCCCAAGAGCTCATCCAGACCCCAGCTACTGCCCTGAGAAGAAGTAGTCCAAGCTGGTGATGTGGAGCCCCCCAGGGGCTGAGGAGCAGGTGAGGGAGAGTAGAGGGGTGTCACTATGTGGGGGGCTGGGGGAGCCCAGGGGTACCAGCACGTGCTGCCCCTCACCCTCTGGCTTCGCCCCCCGCCACCCCCCCATCCGCCAGAGCTGCCGGTACCTGCAGGAGGGAACAGAGGGCCCAGGTCGGGGGGGGGGCGGGAGGCAAAGTGGAGCCCCTGGCCCCGAATCGTGTTGTGCTCCTCCCCCCCAGGCACTCACCTCAGCACAATGCCAATGCAGAGGGCGATGCCCAGGAGTAAGCTCCCCCCGGCCACCAGGAAGGTGTAAGGTGATGCTGTGGAGCGGGCACTGGCTTCCATGATGGGCCCTGGGGCATAGAGAATGGGATGGGCTCATTGTGGGGATCAGGGACCTGGGGGTCACAGCCACCCCCCTGCCACCCCAGAGCCTCCTCCTCACCACCAGTGCCATCAGCACCATGTTCTGCAAAGAGCTCGGGGGGCAGCGTGAGCCCATAGGTGCCATCCTCCATGGGGAACTGCAAGAGAAGGCAAGGGGACGCACTGTGGGATGGGGACACCCCCCCCCCAGTGTCCCTTTGTCCCACACTAAGCTAAGAGTGCGGCATGTCCCCCTGGGGCTAAGCCCTACCTGGGAGCTGAAGAATCCCATTTCAGAGGTAAGGTCCCTGGGGTCTGCAAAGTGATGGGGGGGGATTGTGATGGGGTGACCCTGTGCTGAACCCCCAGCCTCAGGGCCACATATCCCCCCCCCTCCTACCTGTCCATGGGGTGCCCACTGCCTCCTGGCTCCACTCGCTCCATGCACCATGGCCAAACTCCTCCTGTGCCCGCACCTGCACCACGTGCTGCAGTCCCTGCCATGCGTCACGGATGTCCAGCCATGTTGTTGTCACTTGGTGAACCTGGGGGGACACCGGCAGCTTGGGGCTAGGGACACGGACACCACAGGGCTGGGGACACGGGCATGGGCACCTGGACCAGGGTCTCACCTCGCTGAAGGTCTGGGCAGGCTCGGGGCGGTAGCGAACCTGGAAGCGGAGCCAGTAGAAGCGGTGATCCCAGGATGAGGGGTAGGACCAGTTCACCCGCAGCCGCTGCGGTGCCTTCTCCAGAGCCGTCACCGTCACATTGAGGGGGGGGTCAGGCTTCACTGCCGGGGCACAGGGGGGATCAGGTCCTGGCACTGAGCTGCTTGGTCAGCCCCAGCCCCATCAAGAGGCGAGCAGCACTCACGGACACCATTGAGGGTGATGATCTTGTCCTCGCCAGCTGCGCCGCCAGCGCCGTTGCTGACGCACGTGGACACCAGGAAGGGTTTGGTGTCATCGGCCCCACGGGGCACCTTCACCCGGCAAACAAACTTCTGTGCCTTGGAGAAGAAGCGGCACCGATGCTCCGTGGTGTTCTCAGCCGTGAACCTGCGGGGCGGTGGCTCAGCCAGGGCTGTGGCACACATGGTGCAGCCTCTGGGGCAGAGCCCCCTGTGAAGCTGCCATGCCGTGGGGTCCCACATAGGTGCTTGGCCATCCCTCACCTCTGCTTCACCCAGAGCGTTGCCCTCGTCCCCGCGGATGGCTTCGCCCGCAGCGGCCACTCGCACAGCACGTCGTGGTCGTGGCTCCGCCGGTAGCAGGAGACGTGGGGGATCTCAGGGGGCTCTGCAAAGCGGGGAGGTGCTGGGGGACCCCTCACACCGGACGGTGCTACAAGAGCCCCCCCCCCGTGCCCCGGTGCGGACCCACCTTGCACCAGCAGCCGCAGCGAGCGCCGGCGGTGGCTCCCCACGAAGCAGCTGTAGGTGCCCGCATCCTCGTGGCGCAGGCGGTGCAGGAGCAGCTCGTTCCCAGCGGGCAGCCGCTGGCTCCGGCCCCGTTCCTCTGCCCTCCAGGACACGGTGACGTTCCCTGGACCCTCGTCCCAGCACCTCAGCGTGATGTTCGTTCCGGGGAGGCCCAGCACCGTGTCCTGGGGGAGCCCTGGGGGGTGAGAACGTCCCGGCAATGGAGACAAGACCCCAGCGTGTCCCCAGCGCTGGGGGGGGTACTCTTCCTCTCCCCGCCCCCCCTCTGCCTGCTCCCCGTGAGCCACTGCTCAGAGTCAATATTTGCAGGAGGCTCCGAGCGGCAGCTCCTGCTGAGTCAGCGATTCCCCATCGAGCTGCTCAGTGTGGACCCCGACACACGGGACCCCCTCAGCATCAGGTGGTGGGACCCAGCCTGGCAGCGCTGGGAGGGGAGCACCGGGAGAACCACGGCTGGGACCGGGGGCTCCGGGGATGCCGGGTTCCGGCGCTGGGGGGGTTAAAGCGGCCCAGGCTGCCGGTGGCATCAGGCCAGAGGCCCGGGCTGGTCTGGGGCCAGGGGAGGCCGCCCGGGGCAGCACTCCCGGCTCCCGCTGCAAAGGTCAAGAACCAGCGCGGAGCCGCTGTTCCTGCTGCCGGGAACGCGCTCGGCACCCAGTAACCCCCAGCACCCAGCACCCCCCCCCCACCGGACACCCCCCAGCACCCAGTCCGAACCCGCGGTGCTGATCTCCCCCGGGAACTGCCCCCCAGCTCTCCCATGGCTCCGGTACCGGTGCGGGGGAGAGCCCCGCCGGAGGGCTGGTGATGTCGGTGACGGGGGTCCCCCTGTTCCGTGCCCCGCTCCCGGTCGCACTCACCCAAGGGGCCGCAGGGCCGCCGGGGAGAGGCGGCGGCAGCGAGGAGGAGGAGGAGGAGGAGGAGGAGGATGAGCGGCTCCGGGCAGCAGAACATCGGCGGAGCCGCGCGCGGTGCGCCCGGTACCCGCGGTTGTGAAACCGGGACGGGACGGGACGGGACGGGGAACGGGGGCGGCTCCAGCACGTGCACCCGGGCGGGGCGGGGCCAGCACCGGTGGAAGGGGCGGGGGGGGGGGAGGAAGCAGATCCCGCCCCCCCCTCCCGGTGCCCCACACCTGCGGCCGCCTCAGTACCGGTCCCTCCCCCGCAGGACACGGGACACGGCGGAGACTGCGCACAATTTTGTGGTTGTTTTTATATAGAAAACGCTGCGTTTTGGTTCATTTTTTCCCGCTGCGGTCCCGTGATTTTGATACAATCCCGCACTATAGAAACGTATAATAAATTAGACGCCCCGATCCTTGCGTCCCCCACCCCGACACAAAGAAACTCCCGAACTTCCCGAAAAATCGACTCCAGCCCAAGACCAGAGCCCGTCCTGAACCGGATTCCTCTTTGGTATCACAGAGACCCCCGACACCCAACCCCGGAGATCTCCCCCGGTGGGGACCCCGGGAGCTGGCGAGGGGAGGAAGAGCAGGGAGGAAGCGGAGGCTGAGGGTTGTGCAAGAGCCCGGTGTTGGGTGTGGGAGTGAATCACGGCGACTGCTCCCGCAGAGACAGGGAAGGACCCGGTGAGCGCTTCCCCTTTCCCAGCCCATCCCGCGGCTCCGGAGCGTCCCCGGCCTCCCCCCGCTCTCTCCATCACCGTGTGCAATACAGAGCAAAACGGTTGTGGAAGATTTGTCCTTCCTCGTCTGTTTTGTGTGGTTTTTTGTGGGTTTCTTTTGGTGGTTTGCTGTTTTTTTGTTTTTTTTTTCTTTTTTTCTCTATTTTGATATAAAAAGAAGACATGTGGGGGTGGGAAGAGGGAGGCTGCTGTCACCCCCGACCCCCCGCTCCTGCCCACGGCGGTGGCTCTGGTATGATACATTCATGTGTGATGGGGTACTTGCACTCCGTGGAGGTGAATACTGACAGAGAAGCAGCCCAGGGGGTCTGCTGGGGGCAGTGTCTGTGCGTCCATCCCTCCCAGGGACGGGGAAAAAGGACTTTTTTGGTTACACCGTGACAGTCCAAACTCCACCAACGCCTCAGGGGCACACATGGCCTCTGTCCTCCTACTTGGGACCCCCCAGGCCACTGCGAGAAGGTGGATCCCTGGCTGCATGGGAGGGATGCTCCCCACTTCCCCAGCCTCACACCTTGAGAGTCCTGCTGGCGGCGCTGCTGGGGCTTCCGGCGGTGCTGCTGTCGCTGCCCTTCTTCTTGCGCAGGGTCTCAATCCAGCCAGCGCTGGGCCGGGCCGTGAAGCTGGAGAGCGCCAGAGAGCTGAGCCGCATGTTCTTGCCGGACATGATGAGCTCCCCAAAGCCCTCCTGGTGGGAGAAGGCGTAACCGGAGCGGCGGGAGCCCACGCGCCCTGCACGCCGCATGCACCGGTGCTGGGTCTTCTGCTTCTTCCGCACGAGCTGAGTGTAGCGCACCTGAGGACAGCACCGAGGACATGTCAGGGACCCCCAAGGAAGAGGACAACCCCCCCCTACCCCGTGCCCACCCCCTATGGTCACGTCCTCTCACTGTGTCTGAGAGCTCAGGCTTCAGGTCCAGCTTGAGGAAGCGAAAGGCCACAACGGGCATGATGCAGACCACGGTGGTGAGGGCGATGGTCAACCAGACAGTGGGCTGGGCCAGCGTGTTCTGTGCATTACCTGGGGGGGGGGAGCAGGAGGCTAGGCAGGGCTGGGCTGGGGTAGCATGCTGCTGGGGTGGGGTGCATCGCTCAGCTCCCCTGGCACTCACCCACAAAGCGGAACTGGTTGGGGAACATCTGGAAGAGTCCATCACTGTGCATGGCAAACAGGATGGCGAAGTAGGCGGCGAGGCTGCCCCAGATGAAGAAGTGGTTGATGGCTGTCCAGAAGCCCGTGTCCAGTCCGATCTGGTAGAGAGGAGAAGGAAGAAGCAGGGCTCAGGGAGCAGCTGCAGTAGGCCAAGCATGGCCATGGGGCAGGATGGGACCCAAGCCTTCACCAGCTCTTTGTGTTCCAGGTGAGGGGCAGAGACTAAGCAGCCACATCTCTACCTGCCAGCTCTCTGTAAGGAGCCATGTCCCTACCTGCACGCTGACGACAATCACGAGGGAGGTGGCAACGGTGACAGCAAAGGACTGGTAGTCAGCCAGCTGAGCTCCATCGTCACGGGTGGCGTCAGAGAAGACACCGTAGGGGATGAAGAACATGAGGACAGAGGTGTAGATGCCCTGGGCGATGCAGATGAAAAACTCCCGTTTGTTGAAGAGCAGGTTCAGCTGTCCGGGCTCATAGAGCTTGGGGTACTCCATGCTCCGCTGCTCTGGCACGTCCTGGGGACACAGGGTACACTGGGCACCTTCCTGCAGCCCTCGGCAGGCAGAACCTGCTCCCTGGGGCTGGGCCAGCCTTCACCGCTGACCGTGAAGAGAGAAGGTCAGCCCAGACCAGGCACCCGGGCAGCCCTTCCTGCTGCAGATGGGCCACATAGAGGCCAGCAACTTGTGCACCCAGGGAGCCCCTGCACCGCTCCCCACTGTACCTGGTCAAATACCCCCATGGCGAGCACGGGCAACGACGTGTAGACGATGTTGTAGAGCGTGATGAAGTACTGGTCGTACACAGTCTGCATGGAAAGGAGAGCTCAGGGGGACACCAGATCTGCACTGTACCCCGCTGTCCCTGTGCCCACCCCAAGCAATGCAGTGCCCCGGGCTCCTCACACCCACCACATGCTGCCACGCTCCAGAGGGATCCCAGGCTGTGCCTGCAGGTGCAGGATGAGGCCCCACTGGGAGCCTGGGGACCGGGGCATGCCTCAGAGCAGAGGGGTCCTGTGGGCAAACCCTCTCCAACCCCAAGTGTGAGAAGCCAACAACACACCTGTGCCGAGAAGCCACAGAAGAAGCCAAACCAGAAGTGGACCATGGTGAAGGCAAAGTTCTTGTAGAAGAAGTAGCAGAGGAACTTGCACATGCGTAGGTAGGACCAGCGTCCGTGCACCAGCAGCAGGCGCTGCAGGAACTTGAACTGGGAGAAGGAGTAGTCAGAGGCCAGCACTGCCTGGATGCCCTCCTGCCCGCTGATGCCCACGCCGATGTGGGCAGCTGTGGAGGAAGAGACGTGTGGGGTGAGGAGGGCTCTGCCAAGAGCACAGGGAACCAGGGGTGGCACCTCCCCACTGGGACTGTGTCTCTGTGGGGCACAAAGGGGCAAAGGCAGAGACTGCCATGGGATGGTGCAAGGCACGATCTGTCCCTCCTGCTGCTGCCCAAGACTCACTCTTGATCATGCTGACATCGTTGGCGCCGTCCCCGATGGCCAGGGTCACCGCTTTCTTGTACTTCTTCACCAGCTCCACCACCTGGGCCTTCTGCAGGGGTGTGACACGGCAGCAGATGACGGCCTTGCAGGCACACGCCGTCTCCAGGAACTCCACCTCCATGTCAGCCTCCAGCGCATGGGCCTGCAAGGGGAGCAGGGGGACGCTGGGGACACAGCCCAGAGCTGAGCATGGTGCCCCATCCAGCCACGCTCCCGGGTCCCTACCAGGCTGTGCCCATTGATGACCAGGGCATATTCACCCGCGATGGCTTCCAGCACAGAGGTGAGCTTTGAAGAGGAGAGTTTCTCCTGGTAGGAGAAGCCATTGCTTGTGGAGCGTGATGCATCCAGCATCTTCTCCCGGGCTTTTCTGAGGAGAAGGAGAAGGGTCAGGGGGCTCCGACTGAGGGCACTTCTGTATCCCCCAGTTCCTTGCACGCAGCTGTGCCCCATGCCAGCCTCACGCATGTCCTCTGCCCCCAACCCTCACCTGAGCTCCTCTCGCACCTCCAGCACAGTGTGACCCGTGACCACAAACACCTCGGTCATGTCATCTGTCAGCATCTTGCAGGAGTAGCCAATGTTCACAGCTGTTTCTGCAGATGGGAAACCAGGGGCTGAGCCCAGGGCAGAGCACGAGTCCCACCGCCTCCCAGGAAAACAGCCTCATCTCCAGCCAGCCCAGACCCCCACCCCAGCACTGCTCACCCTGTTTGTCCCCCGTCAGCACCCAAATCTTGATGTTGGCCAGTGTCAGGATGGCGATGGTTTCAGGGACCCCCTGCTGCAGTTTGTCCTCGATGGCCGTGGCTCCAAGCAGCTGGAGGATCCAAAGAGGTGGGAGGTCAGGCTGCCCCCCAGCCCCTTCCCACTCCCCAGTGCCCCCTGCCCCACGTACCATCATATCGTGCTCCACCTCATCGTAGAGCTGAGCCAGGCGATCCTCCCGGGCCTCATGGGCACTGCTGGCTCGGTGCAGCCGCTCAGCCCACTCCTCATAGTAGCTGTCCTCCAGGTCTCTATAGGCCAGCACCAGGGTCCGCAGCCCCTCGCCAGCATATTCCTGCAGTGGCCAGAGTTGGGTGAAGGACAGACCCTGACGGTGTCCCCAGACCCTGATGGCCCCCCAGGGCAGGGCACAAGCCAGGCTCCACGCCTGTGGGCAGCCCCTCTTCCCTCTGCAGCCCTGCCAGCAGGACCCTGCCACACTCACATTGAGGTGGTCGGTTGTGACATTGGTCAGGTCCTGGTTGATGGGGTGGAGGCGCTCCAGCAGGATGGTGTCAGCACCTTTGCAGTACAGCCGGACCTTCCCCTCGGGGCTGCGCACTGTGGGGAGCAGGGAACAAGCTGCCTGGCTCAGGGGAGCAGGAGCAGGACCCACTCCTGCCTCCAGCCATGAGCCGATGATGCCTCCATGGTCACGTCACCACTTGCATTGGGCTGGTCCCCAAGTTCACCGCAGCAAGCCCCCAGCCCTCCCCAGGCCCAGGGTCTCACCAATGACAGACATGCGCTTGCGGATGTTGTTGAAGTCCAGGATGGCCAGCAGCTGGTACGTGATGGCTCGCCCCAGCTCGTGCACCGTGATTGTCTTGGGGGTACGGGACCGGAACACGAAGCCGAAGTTCCTGGCGGCTGTGACCAGCGCTCCCTCGTCTGGGGACTGAGCCTTGTAATAGAGCTCCCCTGGGGACAGCACAGGGGTGAGAGGCTGTGCCACAGCCCAAGCCACGCAGGGAGCAGGGACAGGTCCCGTCCTCTGCACTCACCTTCGCTCTTCTCCTCAGACATGACGGTGTGGCAGAGCGAGAGCAGACGGAAGAACTCATGCACATGGGGGTCTCCCAGCTTGATGGCTTCCAGCAGGCTGGGGTCCCAGAACTGGAACCGGGGGTCCGCCAGTGGGTTGAAGGAGAAGTCGACTGGCTCTGGCCGCTGGCAGGGACAGAGGTGAGGTTATGCTGCTGCTGCAGGCAGCAGCATGGCCAGGCACCAGCCCTGTGGCACTCTCACCTCTCCCAGCTCTGCCTTGTGGCCCAGCATGTCCTGCACATCACCTGCGAACCAGGGCACAGAGTTAACCAGGAAAGGGCCCCAACGCTGTGGCTCCACCAGCAACCATGCCCAGGGGTGCCCCCACGCTATGGCTGAGCCCTCTCGTCCCCCAGGGTCTGCAGGAAGGGACCTGGTGCACCCAGCCCTTGCAAGGCATTCCCAGCCCATCGTCGGTGCCCTGCGCTCACCGTAGCTGTGCCCGTTCACAGAGCACTTGCTGAAGACCATGATGTTCTGGGTGAGGGTGCCAGTCTTGTCAGAGAAGATGTACTCCACCTGCCCCAGCTCCTCATTGAGGGTGGTGGTCCGGGCCTCGGCTGGCGTCCGGCGCTTGGCGCAGTACATCTTCTTGTCCCAGTTGATGAAGTAGCTGTGCCCGAGGCGGATCACCTCCACGCTGCAAGGGCACAGCCACGTGTCACCGGGGCAGGGCAGCTCTGCTAACCCTAACCCCTAACCCTAACCCTAACCCTAACGCCTCCCCAGGTCCCCAGCTGCCTGGGTCACTCCCGCACCCAGGGCCCCCATGCTGCCTGCTGGCTCCCACACCCTTCCCCGGGGCTGGCCTGCACCCGCTCCTACCAACAGCCGCCGCCAAGCCAGGGCTGGGGTCACAGGGCCTGGCACCGAGGGGGGAGCCCACAGGGCTCCCTAGGCATGTCCCCAAACCCCCTCCCCAGCCCCCAGGGCAGACAGCAATGAGCTAGTGGCAGGGGTGGGGGCGACACGTTCTTACCTCGGGGCTAAGGGTGACAGAACCCATGCTGGGGAACGAAAAGAGAGAGAAATTAAAAGAGAGAGAGAAGGGGACAGTGCAGGAGCCTGGGAGCTGCAGGAAGGCAGAGCAAAATAACCAGCATGCAGCCAGGGCAGGGAGAGATGAGCAGCCAGACACAGCCGGGGGGGCCCCGAGGGACCTGTGGGGTCTCAGGTCTTGGGGTATCCCCAAGGGCAGACATGGCCCATCACCAGGAGAGCAGCCCGTGCCCACCCCATGCACAACAGCTCTGCCCGTGGGTCTCCATCCCCATCTCCCCTACCCAGAAGGCACCCCTATTTCCTGGTGCCTGCCCCTCACACATCCCCAGCCCCTCGGTCACTGCCCTACCTTACGTAGAGTGAGATGGGCACCACAGTGTTGAGGATGATGATGTAGGACCAGAAGGAGAGGAAGCCTGAGAAGAAGGCACTGTGCACCCCCTCGTCCCAGGGCAGGTAGATCTGGAAGCAGACGCCCACCTCATGCTCCCAGATGGCATTGCCAATGGCCAGAATCACTCCCATGCACACCAGGAACCCGAAGATCTGAGGACAGGACAGAACATCAGAGCCCAAACCAGGCCGCAGCCGGGGCTCCCTGGGATCTGCCTCCTGCATACCCAGAGCACCAGCGTGTTCATCAGCCGATCGATGCTTGTCCGCTTGAACTTGGTCCGGCCACTGTTCTGCATGAGCTTGGTGTCAGGCCCTGGAGGAGGGAAGGGTGTTAAGGGCTTTCTCCCTTGTGTGCAGGACAGTGGGGGCTGCTGTCCCAACCCACCTGCAAAGATGACGAGGCCAAAGCACCACTCGGTATTGCGCAGGACGCAGCCCCGCAGCAGCATGTTCTGGTTGCTCAGGGGGTACTTGTTCTCCTTCCAGTACAGCGTCCCTCCAAACTTGTCCAGCTTGTTGTTGGGGGGTTCACAGATCACCTCGCCTGGGTGCAGGGGATGGCTTGGCTGTAACGTGCCTTCTCCACGTGCTCAGCTCCATCCCAGTGCTCCCAGCACGTCCCCAGCTCCCCAGAGATCTGATTCAAACCATAGGACCACAACAGTGCGGGGATGGTCCTGGTCTCTCCAGGGTGGGCCCATGCCAAGGTGATGCAGGAGAAAACCTAGGGGCTGGTCGCAGGCACTCACCATCAAACCGAGCCAGCTTGCTGGTGTCACCCAGCTCTGAGGTGACGGGGATGGCCTGACGCACCTTCATGTTGGTCTCTCTGCAGGCAAGGAGGAACCACACGGGGGGTTAAAGGCAACAGATGCTCCCTAGGTTTGCATCTCCATCAGTTCCTGCCCTGCCCACAGCCTGATCTCACTCCTACCTCTCGCCTTCCCCTGTTACTTGAAGTGAACAGGGGTTACCTACCCATCCAGCTCTGCAGTCTCTATGTAGCACAACCCATGGGGTTCGCTGCTGGAGAGCAGGAGGAGGTCAGCCTGCCAGGAGAGACACAGGAAGGATTGTGCTGACACCAGGTCCCTTACACCCTCCCCAGGGAAGCCAGAGGCCAGCGGGGTCCAGAACCACGTTTCCTCAGCATGGTGTTGCTGGCACCCGGGACACCAGCTCCTGAAGGACCCACATCAGGCAAATGCCCAGAGCTCCAATGCTACATCCTAAATGCAAGTTCCCAGAGGGGAAGTCCCTGACACCTGCACCCCGGGAGGTGATGGAGGAGCACCGTGCCACG
>JBCJKH010056029.1:35845-54149 GCA_039877255.1 Loriculus beryllinus | reverse complement strand
GAAAAGATTCAGTGTGAGTAGCATGAGTTGAAAGAATAAAACAAGGAGGGACATTTACTGGGCTGGATCACAGGAGGTTTGGGGCTTTCTGGGAGAACAGTCTAGCAAGTTGGCTCCTATACTGTTCTTTAAAGATTAAACTTCTAATGAAGCCTGCTGGTTGTTTAAAGGAGAAAAAAAAAAGTTCATATTTTCCTTTAATGCCTATTCACAGATATTCATTTAAAATGTGTTTATATAAGAGTGGAGCTCAACATCTTGAGGCACAAGTCTAAGGTATAGATCTCCAACCCAGCAAAAAAGTAAGAGTCCTGAAGACTGATATTAACACTGTAAAAAGCCCTTATTTTTACCTGGGAACTACCTAATATTAAAAAAGGCAATGAGGAAATATTTTGTGAATATTTATTTTTGTAAATATTTTCTGGCAAAGTATGTTCAAACCTGCCTGCTGCAACTTTTTCAAGATTTCTAAAATTTCTCATGTATTTCTTATTTTAGCGTTAAAAAATATGCAGTTCTGGTTTTATTTTAAGCAGTTGGGAGTATAAGACTCAGAGGTTAAAATTAACAGTGACAAACTCTTAAAATTCTTGGCCATTTCAGATCTTTTTAGTGGATATATTACACATACACAAGCATGGTATATCAAGAAGACAGTATTGTGTATAAAGAGTAAGGAAGACCCCATATCTCAGAAAAGCAAATGCTAATTTTTATCCTTTTTTAAACATACGCACGGGCACACTTTATTCAATGAGAAATAGCATAGGAACTCATTTCTAGGCTCTAATATTACGTTTGGGTGGAGGGAGGGAAATACATTTCAACTCCTTTGCAAACTTTAAATTTATTTTCTTTTTTTAAGGATTAGGCCTGACAGCTGGTGATTTATTTGCTCATTAAGGAGCCATAACACAGCAGGTTTGGGCAGACAAACTAACACATTTGCTGGGCAATGACATTAGTCTGATGCTATTTGCCTCAGCTTTCACAGCCTTCTCAAAAGTAGGGGATTAGCAATTGATTTTAGTGAAAAATGAATCTCTGTTTTCAGTAGTATAAATACAGCACAAGGCATAGTGTCAGATACAGGGAAATGGAAATGCTGGTTTAGATGAAGGCAGGCAGTAGTGCAAGTCAAAGGGATAGCTACTGTTCTCTCAAGTTGGAAGTATCTTTGTAGATTAGTTTTAGATGTGCAATAGACTCCATTATACTTGTGAATTCTCATTCAACTCAAACTCTGCTCCTTCATCGGATTTTTACCTCTAGTGCATTACTGTGTCATAATGCATAGGCAGCTGAACTCAAATATATATGGCAATGTACAAAAGGTCAAAACATAAGCCAGGACTAGCATGAAGACAGATGTCTTTCAGCATGAAGGAGTAAATACTTCCAGCTTCTGTACAAGCATGGCATACAAACATAATCTTAGAATGATGTAGCAAATAGTTTCAAGTCTTTTACAAATGCAGCTGTACAAACACAGGTACAAGTGCCAACATCTTTCTTTGAAGGCCCTTGTCTCCCTTTACTAGAAGTTCCTGAGTCAGTAGGCATTTTTTTACTTCAGTGAATATTCTTGTCTGGCTTTGAGATCTCTGCCTTTTGGCAAGACGATCCTTGATATGTCATTTAGCAACTTAATGTATAGTGGACATGATCAGATTTTTAACAAGACCATTCCATAGTATTTTATCTTTTCTATAATAGTTTCTGATACACACTTCAATTTATACTTATTAAGCTTTACTAAGCTTACCCATTAACATATTCTATAAAGGCTGTATAGGTGCTTCCATCTTCAAAATGAAAAGATATCATAATGAAAGGATCTAATTTAGCTTAACTTAGATTCAATACAGCTTTAATTCCATAAATATTAGACATAGAAAAGCTGTAGTACACACAGTGCAAATGTTCTGGCAAAACATTGTGCAGTTATTCTTGATTCAGCATCCATTTATACAATTAAAAGATATTTGAAAGTTCAAAAGAAGATAGCCAGTTTGGTTGGTTAGGATTTTTTTTTGGGGGGGAAGATGCAGTATATGCTGTCCTTATGCTCACTGGACTGAATTTTGAGTTAATTAATGATCTAAGTTAAGAAAAGTGTAAGGTGCTAGTTTCACCTAGGTATGCTTTGTTTTGTCCTGAAAATTGGCATGGACAACTTGTTTTCCCAACTCTTAATGAAGTTACTTCACACATTATATAAAAAAAACCAACCAAACAAACAACAAAACAGAATGGGACTGATTATGCATCCTTTTATACCAAAGTGACCAGTAATTCAGATATGACTGAAGTACTGTTCCTCTTTATACATAGGCAACTTCTTCAACTAATACATTTGAACAAAATTTGACGTGCTAAATTTTTCATGTATGGAATTACTTTCAGTAGAAAATACAGAGTAAAGTTCTGCTTTCAGTTACTTTTGTAGTTGCTTTAATACATTTCTGAGTGCACAAACCTTCCAAATTTCAGATGATACACAGTAAGAAAATTCAGCTCACACCTTTCTTCTTGGCACTTCACTATCAGAACATCAAAATAATATTTCATTAACCAAGTAAAATAAAGTGGAATGACAACTTAATTGCATCATGAAAATAAGCATGGAGACATCTACACACCCAGGTATCACATATTTCAAGCAGCACCTTCCAGTTTTTCTAGTCAGCTTTTAAATAGGACTATATTTTAAGGACATACTAAAATGCTTTGGGCTAATTTGTAACATATAAGTGTGGATTCTCTGCATGCTGAAGTCACAGTAGCCATAACCTTAGTTTGCTATATTTTATGCAAAGACAGCTGTCTTCAGTAATGTCTTTGCCTAATCCTGCCTTCAATTATGTTTTAAAATCTGTTTTCAAAAACTTTTCAGAGCTTCTGTGCAAAGAAACTGAATATTCACAAGATCTATTGCAAATAACTTTTCTATGCTTAGAAATCAATAAGAATATCAATAATAGAATAGAAATAGAAATCAATAAGAATAGAAATCAATAAGAATATCAGGTCTATTCTTTGCTGGTTTTGAACACCACACATTCTAACATCCTATACAATAATCTGAAATGAGTTCTTTTTCATAAGCACACATCCAGCTGAGCAATAATTACAGTGAAATGTGCTGTCATCTTTCCAAAGAATAGTAATTAGGGATATGAGCCTGGATGTCTTGTATGCTTATGGAAACATTTTTTCTTTCCAGCTAATGATCTTCTAAATAGTAAATTATTAAAAGGAAAATGGTAAAGGGTGTGGATAGTGGTTGTCATCAGCCTTGTGCACCAGCTCCAAACTCTGTCCTCTTCATTTGGAGGCATGATGATGCAAAAGTTAGAATTCTTCATGCTTCTTTGGAGAAGAAAACAACTACAGGTAATTCATAGAATGATAGAATCACAGAATAGTTAGGGTTGGAAAGGACCTTAAGATCATCTAGTTCCAAGCCCCCTGCCATAGGCAGGGACATCTCACACTAAACCATGCCACACAAGGCTTCGTCCAACATGGCCTTGTTATTCATCATGTTATTTATTATTGGTAATACTTAAAGACAAGACTCCCTTGTTTCACTACCTTTATTGATCTGGGAAAACATCTTTGTATTAGACTATCTTTATTATGCAGGTCAAAGAGAGTCAAAGACCTTCATATACAAAAAGTAGCTGTGTATCTTTGATTATTATTATAATTTAAATCAACACCTAAGAGCACAGGCATGTTAAGTAACTCTCTGTCTGAAACCTTAGAATCATCACCAGGTTTCCTGCTTCTAGTCAGAACAACATCTAATGCACACATATTAGCGTGAACTGATTGCCAACAGAAATGTAAAAGACCTGGGCTGTATCACTGCTGCCTTGCACTGGAAACAGCAGTCATTCCTGTTATGTACCTAGGTATCTAATGAACAAGAATTTGGAGCTCTTTTTTGTTTAATGTCTCAGTGTCAAATAAACATTTAAACAAAGTAATTACTACCAACTCTTAGTATTGTTTTCATTACTTTGCAATTAACACTGCAGGAGTAACTGGTACCTTCTTTGCAGTTTTTTGAGTGACAGGCATCAACCTGTTATATGTCCAAGGCACCAATAACAATAACATTTTCTTGGATCTTAGGAGAACCAGCTTACAATGATACAGGAGAAGCGACTTCAAACTTGAGTAGGTGTGACTAACTCATATCTCCCAAATCATACGTGATCTAATCTTAAAGCCCTTACAGCAAATTTTTCTCTTCTCCATTTAAGTGAAAAATCATAGTGTTAATTAATAAGCTACTCTTGACCCCCTCAACCCCTCCATTTCTTAACCTCAAGTACAGCAAAATTCTGTGCAATCCCCCGTCAATGACTGGGCACATACCAATGAAACCCATTATTTTATTTTACTGCTAATTTTTAACTTGTTTGGAAAAATATTTTTTAGAACACCGGACAAGTCAGCACTGAAAGAAAGCTTGATAAAAATCATGAAGGAGGCAGCAAAGTAGGACTGAAAGATTACTGTTTCATTAAAAAATGCTCCCTTCTTTTCCAAATACTTTGACCAATTTTTTTTTTATTTTTTTTTTAAAGAGTAAATGCAATCAAATCTATTCAGACTTTTCCCCCTATCAAGTATCTGATTGTTTTCCTACAAGCAATAATACATTTAAGGCTTTGCATTTGTTAACCAATATGCTGCATACAAATCACAGGCATGTTAAGACACACAGCAACACATTAGATTTCATCAACCTCACCATGACAAAGCAAGTTCATACATATTCCTGAAGCGTGTTATTGCCCACTTTGAAGAAATTCCAAAAATGTTATGGCTGCTACTCACACTTGGGATATAAAAAGTTTCAAAACTGATGATAACATTCCACAGAAATGTAATTTAAACAAAACCCCAGTAAAATATTATAAAAGATAGGACACAAGATTAGAACAGTAACATGTTAGGGAATTAGGTAAGGTTTAGAAACACCTGAGTTACAACCTGCATTAAGCACTACAAGCAAGCTAATAATACAGTTCATGGTTTAATCCCAACACAATAACCAGAGATACATTTTTAAAAAATGTTTGATGTCTGACATATTAAACTGTAATTATAGGGATATTCCCATTTACCTGTGCGTAAGTAACAGCGAACACTTTATAAACGCCTCATGCACCAAAAGAACAGGCCTAGCAGCACCTCAAAGAGCATGTCTATCTAACATTTGTCATTTACTATGGTCAACAAATCACTCCTGTAGAACAGGTTACACATATGTACTGAAAAACCACTGCCTTCATTATGACAATGAGCTTCCAATCTGGGGAAACATCAGGTCTGATCCAGATTTCGGAACTGGTTTGTCATTGTGACTGTATTTTTCTTCAAGTATTTTTATTCTAATGAACAAATACGTATCATAAATTACATATTATATGTTATACTAGGAAAGATATACACTTTACCAGTCTTTTCTGATAGTGAATTCATGCCTAACTCCCCCATCAGCTTTGGCTATATCAGGCATGCTAAACACCTAACTTTCTGAAACACTCAGCTGACATTCCAGTTCATTTTAGAAAACAGATTCAAAAATTCTTGGCGTAATGAAAGTAAAAATGACAGGAAACTAGTATTATTTCTTACCAGGTATATTATTAACCAGACTGTGAATTTGCCTTTTCACACAAGAGAAATTTAAACAGATTAAGCAGTCGATTTTTAAAAAATAAAAGCTCTTCCATCAAACAGAAATCCCCACATGACTTTAATGACTATAAAAACTTTCATGTTAACTGTACTCAAAGCTAGAATCTATGTCTAACTTATCTGGAGTAAAACCACCTTGTCTTATAATGTCATAATACAACAAAAAAAATTTTCATTATAATCAGAAACGCAAAAATATAGCCAAGTAAGGTACTATGGCACATAGTTGAATCTTTTAGTAACTTCTTTGTCCACCATTAATTAGTTAATGTACTATTATTTTTAAAAGAAATAGGCAAAGAGTAATCAAACTCAGGAGTGCCTTATGGGCTCCTATTTTTTTTTTTGTTTGTTTGTTTGTTTTGGTTTTTTTTCTTTTTCCTGTTACTGAAATTAACACAGAAAACACACATTAAAGTAGAAAATATCAGAAATAGGAAAAAAAAAGGGTTTTTTGTCTTTCCAGCTGTTCCTACAGGAAAATCATATACAGACTGCAAAAGTGTCTATCAATTACGTATTTTAAGCTTAATACAGAATTAAACAAGTTGTATGAACAGCATTCAAGCACGTAAGCAGCTGAGACTGTTGGCTTCCTCCACATCAGCATTCTCTTTTTTAGTGAAGAAAGTTGGCTTAAGGATCTTACATACTACTTTACTGAGTTCTCAGAAAAGGAATTAAAAAGTACTGTTGGACAAATAGGTAAAAAGTAGTTCACACTCTATTGTCTTGAAGCATATTTTAAAAGCATTAGGAGGCAGCTCTAAAAATTGCACTTTAGTAGAAAATATGATGTAAAGAATCCATTTATGTGACAATATCATCGTGCACTACATTAGAAATTATTCTAGAACAGGACAGAGTATTTTCATACTAGAAATGCATACATTTATGAAGTATAGATGAGAAGAACTGTATGAGGAAAAAGATACTAACAGACATCTAAATATAAGCCAGTTTGGTTTGCTGCTTCTATCCTGAAGACAGACAACTGAAGAGTATTCGAGCATAGAGGAAAAATAGCATATTCATATTCATGGATGGACCATAACAGAAAAAAACAAATGTATTGATCTGCAGCAGTCAAACATGCAAGATAAAAATAAAACTAAAAAAAAAGAAAAAAGTTGATATTTGATTTAGGGTTTCTTTGCTTTGGAAACGGTATCATCCCCAACATTCTGTAAGCCCAGCTGGGACAGCACAGCAGTCATTTTTCAAGCAAATTCACCATTTTAAGTGTAGGCACATTCATTAACTGCCTACAGTAAGGTATTATTTTGGATTACTAAAAGACACCTCAAGATGGTAATCAGAGTGTTTTAGAAAGCTTGTTCATAAAAGTCAAATGGTTTGCAGCAGATAAAATCGCTCTACAAATAATATTACAACTTAAACTTCTGACAGTTAAACACAGAATGCACAAGACTATTTTAAAGCTGAATCAAACCCATGATTTACTGTAGCAATGTCATCTCTCTCTTGAGTAGCAGGGCTTTCTAATTGGCAATCATTTTTCTCTCAAATGTGTATGTTAGAATTTTAAACTGCGTGGTCCAATTATTCTCAAATACAAAGCATTAAAATCCACTTCTGGGTTGTATTAGTCAGTTGTAACTGGTGAGTCACAAAGGACTTTCTGAGTGGTGGGGAACATGTTAGAACATTTGCAAAGAGAAAACACTAAAGCAAGAGACTTGAAAACATTATTTTTTAAACAATTATTTTGAAAAACACTATGCTTGTTTCCACTGAATTTTTCCTAAATATGTAATTACATTTCAGAGACTTCCAGTGGCCTTGCACTAGGAGGACTGGATTAGACTGTTAATAATTAAGAGCCTACACTAACACACAGAGTTAGATTCAGATATTTGGTATTTACTAATATTATATTAACAGAGAGGCACTGCTGGGAGATTAAGACTTGAAATCCCAATTTCATCACCTGTTTTCCCAAGCAACTGTCCAAAACTGTCTTACTTTTTCTTGAAAAACACATAGGATTAACAACAGAGATTTAATTTTTTGTGGAATTGACCACCCATGGTATCTAATCTATTTTTCAGGGAAGACAATCTACTATTAATCTCTATTAACCTGCCCTCCTCCAGAGTCACAATGGTATTAAAAAATTGAATTATACAAATGATTGACAGTTATATTATTTTCATCTTTTTATTAATCAGTGTGATTTTTCCCTGAATCTCATAAGAGAAGGAATGGATAATTAAACAATCCTTTAATATTGCCCCCTGAAAAGACATAGGTATTAAGTAAACATATTATCATTGTTACCTATGGGACCTAGTAACACCTATGTGATCTAGGTATGAAATTTTATTTTATTAATGACAAATTTATTTTGATGTTTCAGATTTTGTCTCTCATTGGGATTCTCATTTTTAGAAAGAGTTCAATTGTTTCTCTATTTAGACTGCCCGCATTTCATAGCAAGTGTATAGACATGGAGTCTATAAAATTATAAATTTAGATGACTTACTATTATGCAGCAAGTTATTCCAGAGCAGCATAGAGGAGCTGAACAACCTGATAGTCAGTGGAATGCAAAAGCAATGAGATAGAAATAAATTACCTTAGAATTGTTTCTTACAGCTGTGTCTCAGAGAGTTGACAGAGAGTGGTTATTTTGCTTTGAACAATCTGTAGATTGACTTCTGTTGAAGTTACATATTACCTTAGTCTTCCATCTCCAGAGACCATGCTTCAACTATTTCAACAAGCCACAGTTTACCAGACCTCAGCTATGATGTTGCAGGACCAGACCAATACAGTTTTTTTCTGGGAGACTTGCGCTGGCATAGCCTAAACAGCATCATATAAAAATCAAACATTTCAGCTTGTTACAGCAAACACAAATAGTAGAAACTAAACTAACTAGCAGTCTTAATGCCTAAAATTTAATAAACTCAGGCAAATTAACTCTTGTGATGTTTGGGAGTTGCATGTACAAGACAAAGTTTCTGAATCATTATTTTTCCTGCTCTATTTCTCTAGGCTGCACAGAAAAGTACATCTTGCACAACTAGAATTTTGCTAACATAATGGCACTGAAAAACAAGCAATTCACAAACAAAAAAAAACCCAACCCCCCCAAAAATTGCAAAAAGGTAATAAGCTGCAGTGGTAGAAAGCTCTGAAGAATCCATAGAGATCTGCTGGTCCTACTGAAGCATAAACTGTTTGGACTAATTGGGAATCATTCTTGTGAATAATACAAAAGCAGTGGGCATGTCCAAAACAGGCAAAATGAGATACTTCCATTATGAGAACTACACATACAACTTATCAGTTGCACATGTTTGTTTACATGTTGATATTTACATTAAGAAAGAAGGTGAAGGAGAAAATGTCTCCATGAATACCTTGCCATACCTTGGCTAAATAAGAATTAAAGCACCATTATGACATTCTGGAAAAACTAAGAGCATTTACATATGCTCAGTTAAAATAGTTTTGCCAAGAGAACAAATGTATCAACTGCTCTTCAAAAGGAACCATTGTGTTTTCCACAGACACTGTGCCATTGCATAAAAATTATTCATTACTAGATCACATTCTTATCTGCTTTCTTTAGATTTCACTCAAAACTGTAAAAATATGAGACAAGGAGAAAAGAAAAGCCCTTGGGGAAAAAAAATAAAAAATCATTAGTTTTTCAATCTGAAAACTATATGCTCTGCATTTGTTTTCTAATTAACTAGACATCACCTGCTGATCCAAAGATTAACTATATGAACAACACGAGTAGCAGATAAATTTGTATCTAGAGTATTTTATCACAGAAATTAGTAACTGGCTAGAGGGAAAGACTTTGCAAGACCATGTTTATCATCTGAGGTCAGGACAAAATTAATCTGCAAATGCTTATCTGTGTGGTCTTCACTGAAAGGAAGACTTAAATACTTCACTAACTGTACTAAAATTGAAAAGAGGCAAATCTAAAATTCTCCTGTTTTCTGGATACAGGAGTGAAATATGACAACTCCCAAGAGGAAGGCTCAAAGACAAGACATTTTATGATCTGCATACAAATCTCTTAATCTCAGTTAAGTTACTCGTAACAAACGTTTCCCTTACTTTTAATAATAAAATAGCCTATTAATTTCAACTCATCCAGTCAAAATTAATGAAGAAACCTATGTAAGATACCAGAATACTGAACATGCTGGGCCACTTAGGAAATAACATCATTATGAAACAGCATGAGAGGTCATGCAGTAGCCTGAATAAAGATTTTTAACTACAGATTGTTTCATCATTATCTGATATTTCCTTTATATTTCTCACTGCTAACATAGAGTGAGGGAAAGAAAGTAGATTCAAAAAGCTTGGAAAAGGGCAGGAGAAACTGAGGTAGTAAAAGAGTTAGAGGGTACGTACAAAAAAAAAAAAGAGATGATGAAGATTAGAGGAAAGGGAAACAAAATAGGAAACAAAACAGAATAAATTAATAGACATAATAGCAAGTGACCAAGCGGCTGAAGAAAGCAGTCTTTTCAGCCAAAAGTAGTGGGCAGGGCTGCCAGTAGTCATCAGCATACATCTCTGGCCACTGCTGGTTAAAGATGTGTTGTGCTTTTCTGTCAAGTTATTAGAAAGATAATATATATAGCATTTGGTACTGTTTCTCCAAGGTTACAGCTGCAATGTTCTCACATCACTTGGAAAAGTTCTTCCAAAATGAAGCATTGCAGACATTTGAGATTTTAATTTGACCTTCTCTTGCAACAGTTCTCAAATCTGTCTGTTTCATAAAGGTCTTCAGATTCTCGTACAGAAAACTCTACCAACAAAAATTGCAATTGCTGCATGCCAGGCAGTTTAGTCTAAAATTCATGTAGTTACCTTTCTCTATACATGAAACAAATTTCTCTCCCAAAATGCAAGTCTGAAAACCCTGACCCTTCCTATAATATAGGTCCCTTTTCTCTTAGTTATTTGCATAGGCAGTCATGCACAAATGAAAAGGACTGCTGAGTCTGGACTCAAGACTCCAAGCTCTCTGCGGCTCCAAATGTACCTTCAGAACTTCACAGCAGAATTTATCTACAAATGTATAGCCCAGTGAGTCATCCTATCACTATGACAGTGACTGCCCACAGTCACACTCTGAGAAGTGCATCCTTCCCACTCTCACCTAGTTATATCCTGTGCAAGATGTATTTTGCCTAAAGTGACAAGACTTGAGATTTTTCCATTTCCATGTTAACTGTCTTGCAGGTTAAGATACATTACAAACAAGACTACTGTACTGCCGAAAGTGGGATTACCGGATAGGAACCCACAGTTTCTTCAATGTAAGGAGTTGGCCAAATTAGCTTTGTTTTCTGGAGGAAGCAAGCAAGGCACAAAATAAATACTCCAGTCAACACAGCCATCTTGTCATTAAATAGTTCTAAAGATTTCCCACTCTGCTGCTGCCTCCAGACCCTTGTTGCTCTCTCATACCATGGCATGCTGTTCTGTTCAGATCATTTCATTTATCTACTTAGAGCACTGCTTTTCCAAAAGCATGTGTGGCCATAACTTGAAGTGCAGCGTACAAAGCCATGAGGATAGAAACTCTTTAAGCCAGCACTGTCATTAGAAGTGCAGTATAATGAACCTATGGCCTAAGTAACTTGCCTAAAACTGTGCTCCACGTCAAAGGAAAATGGCCAGAAACTGAACTTAATGCTCCATGGCATGTCTACACTCTAATTTAAACATGACAGGGCAAGTTCACTGCCCAAGGACCAAGTGGCACAGACATCTATGATCATGAACTTGCTGTCCTCAAATTGGTGTGGCCTTGTCCTAGCTTCAAATGAGCATGCATGGGCCTGACCAGAGAAAACACCCTACAGGCCTTTGTGTCTGTTCACCTCTATACCTCGTGTATTTATTCTCACCTCATGATACATCATCACAGCAATGCAATGAAGACTTCTTTAAATGTTTAGAAAGAGTCCTTTGCGCTGTGTCATTAAAACTCTGCACAGCAGTACACTTCCTGCATGTCAAAGCTCAGGCTCCCGAAGTCTCTGCATCTGTCACTTTTCAGGCTCATGCTGCGTCCAACTTCCAACTCTTCCTGAAAGCCACTGGGGCTAACTCATGCTTGTGCGACAGAGGTTACCAGGGGCACTACTCACCAGAGATTCTCCTCTGTGCAGCCAAGCTCCTCCTTCTGCAAAATGACTTGGGAAAAGAAAATGGTGTTGGAGCTCAGCAGTGCTCATTCACACCAAGGATCTGCACTGCGGCATTTCTCCTTTTAAAGGGAAGAATGGAAAAAAACTGCCAGTGCTATGGAAATATTTCACTGTTTCTTACCGTCACAGTGCACCACATCCTCATACAACCTCAGGACTATTAACAATCTTTTAAGAAGACTGGTGTGATGGAGTATCATATTATTTGAATGTGAACATTACAAGCTTCATTTTATTATGCATTTCCTTTATAACTCTTTCCCAGCCTCCATGGCACCTTAACATGAGGAATAGTCTTACTTTAAGATCATTGTGCCATTAGCCCGCATTGCAAACTTCCTTCCCCTATGAGCCTTGCTGCACGTTTCTAGCCAAGGTAACACATTTTGGATGCAACAGTTAAGGATGTCACAATGAAAAATTCCTCCCATCTCGTAACCATTATTTACAAAACTAAAAGAAGGCATGGAGGTTCTTTCTTGGGATTGTTTAAGCCATAGATAATAATTCTTCATTAGCTAACACACAACGCCTGCATTTGATTAATTTCTCATACATGGCTTGAGCTTCTGTAAAGCTAAGTGAGCAACTCAAGATCTTGTATCTAGTATGTCTTAGCATTTAGATTTCTCGACAACTGAAGCTGACGCAGAGTTACAGCCCACTGAAAGCACCCCTTCCTTCTGCATTATGCTGGAATTCCAGGTGCTCTCTGGAAACAAAAACCCAACACAAATTCACATGAACGCACTGACAGCTTTCCTCTTTAATACAGACCACTGAAATTATAACAGCGCATGATGCAAAGTGTAAAAATAGAAATACTTCATTCAGGTCAAGATTCATATCTGCACTTAAATCCTGTTCTAAAAATCAAGTATTACTTACTCTCTCTCTACTAGAAATCTTCCTATTTTAAATCATTTTAATTCATGACACGAAGCTCCCAGCTACTTCCAAAATCCATTCCAAAGAGTACTTTTCATATTCTGGTACATCTGCCTCTCAGAGGGACTTGACACTGACCAGAACTTTTGTTTACTTTTTAGAAAATACTTCCCCTTCTCCTTCAACCCACTCTGAAAGCCTTTTGATACTTCTTACTTGAGAGTAGGATCAGACACATCTTAAAAAGTTAACGGCCCAGTATATCACATTATCTCTTGCAACCTCTGGCATTTGAGATGTGATTGAAGCATTTTGGGATTTCATAAATGAGCTATGAAAAATATTCATTCCCTCTTCATTTCTTTTCAAAAGTATTTGATTTTAAAAGATGGGGAAGAGAAGGAGGAAGATATGCACCATAGTCTTACCATGTCAAGGTTTAACCCAATTCTCAAGTGTTTTTTATTTGCATGAAGCATAATTTTGCATGACGGCACAGCATAATTTATAATTATTTTCTCCACCGAGGCTTGGACACAGCTATTAAATGACAAATCTGCTGAAGGCAATTAATCTGTTTCTCCAGCTCAGGAGCAACTAATGCATTGTCAAGGACTTGTCTGTGCCAACAAGTACTTCTTCCAACTTCTACATTAAATTTTTGTAGTGACTGAAAAGAAGGTAGTCTTAGCTTTCTTTTACCTTACATAAAAGGAGATCTCTTACTTCAAAGGAGAATTCTGTTCCTAGACACTTTATGTTTCTATACAGACCATCTACACATCTTCTACTTGAAATGCATTCTACCATAGGACCACCTTTTTTCTGTAATTCCTCCTGCTCTAACAAATGTTCTGTTTAGGAACGTGAAAGTTATTCTAAAAATTGATTTAAATGCTTGCTGATGGAAAGAATCTCCAAAAATGTCTTAAAAAAACACAGTGATACTTCGATAGCTTCTAAGTAGTATCCTGCAAGAAGTGCAAAGTAGAAGCAGCTCAACTGGCCCAGTGTACAAAGGTAAAATTGAAAAAGACATATCTTACAGAAGTGAAGAGTAAATTAAGAAAATTAGCCAGTGGCCATCCACAACATCAGTCTGCATTTCAATTTTTAATGTACAGTATACTGTCAGAACACTCAAGTTTTTTTAGAGAAGCATACAAAGAAAAAAGATTAAGTAAAAAGTTACAGTCAATCCTAAATCAAAATGATTCAATGAGACAAAAAAATCCCCAAACACTACTTTGGGAGGGGATTAAAAGCTTAGGGACTGAAGTCCCAAAGTCTTTTTGAGTCACTTCTTGCCTCCAGTCTATGAACAATACATTGTCTGCTTTGAATTAAAGAGTCAACATTTACTATTCAGGTAAAAAGAATAAAATTACAGCAACTCTTGCAGTATTATTTATTATAGTTTACTTCAAAAAAAAAAAAAAAAAAGCCACACTTCTGTGAAATGAAAATACAAATCCTACATTGTTGATAGCTCTCCAGTTCCTGATAGCATTAGGACTACAAGTTGCCACCATTGCAAGAACTGAAAACAGTCCAAGTTACCATTTCTTTAAAGCAGTGGTGTAGCAACCTTAAGATGAAAGCAGGTTGGGTTTTGGTATTTGTTTCAAACAAATTATGAACATTAAAATATGCTATTTTTAGTGAATTGGAGTGTATGTTTCTGAAGAGAATGGCAAATCCATTCATAAGTAGTAACCTTGATTGAGTAGTAATACTACCTGCTCTATGTCAGGCAAACTTCTCTCTCTAAAGTAAATGGAGAATGTAAGATTTCATGTGGAGGGTCTTAAAACTCTCACTAGTTATGCAAGTGTTAAATGTAGTTCATCCACATCAAGACATAAGACACTGATACAAGAACACATGCACCCCCCCCTTTCCCTTCTCCCATTCCCATTTCTCCTGTTAATGCACTTTCATCCCCTTCATGAGTTAGTGCTTACTCAACCTCTTGAGACAGCCGAAAACCAGCCACCATTTTAGTCATTAACCCAGCTGAAGACTACACCAGCCCTGTAACTGAGCTATAAAGCAATACTACTCCTCTTGTAAGTAATCGTCTATGAGGTTTCCTTGCTCTCCTTCAAAGCATCACCTAGATCTTTCAGGTCTTATTCTTAAAAGCCAAAATACTCCATTAAAAAAAGCTTTATGTAAAATGCTTCTAGTCTATTTATCCATTCTAAACAACTGCAAACATTTCTATACTCCTTGCTGTATAAGCAGAAGGAAATTTACCAGCAAAAGGAAACTTCATACCAGCTGCTAAATGGCATTTTATGACAGTAAATTGATACAAGGATAGTATCAGCAATCTTTTAAAACTGTTAAAAAGAAATCAGAGAAGTAATTGTTTCAGGAACACGTACACTGCCTTGGCAGATTATAAAACCACCAAGTTAAAGAGTACAACAGAGCATTCAACACAATATTGTCAAAATTGTTTTGGTTGGTTACAGCAATATGACCTGCCAACAGCTTTGTATGATTCAATGTTAGCAATGTACTCAGTGATGAGAACACCACAGCAGAAAGTTGTCGTGTGCCCTGAGAAGATCTGTGAGCCAGTACCACTCTGTCACAGTGTAATACAACCTGAAGCTTCTATAGTCTCATGAAACTTTAAAAGCTTAAGGGATGTACATTCCAATTTTGCACCCTTTTCAGACTTGAGCTTCTGGCTGTCATCAAAACAACTCTTCACCCTCTCACTCCTCCAAGTACAATCATTTCTTCAAACATGCTGACAAAAGAGGAACAGGGTAAACTAGTTCTGGGCTGAAATAGAATGAGCTAAACCTTTTAAATACTTGATAAAAATTAAGCTCTTCTTTGCCATTTTCAACACATCGTATCTACCAGAGTGAAATCATTCCATCCTTTAAGCAGGGAGCACCACTGTGTGGACAGTATCTGTTAAAACAGCCTAGGTAAATGAAGGAGTAAGAGAGTGCACATGTCACAGTGTCAAAGCTACTCAAGTTCTTCCAGAAAGATGCATACTGGAACAGTATGCCCCAGGTTCCCTTCACTACTCAAAATTTAAGAATTTGAGAATATGTTAATGGAATGAATGGATATTTTAACATTTCTTTTTTAGAAATACATTTGTTTTATACCACTGAGATGTTAACACACACTCTTTATTGAGCAAACAAAAGTAAACATTAACTCCTAAATCTAGAGAGCATAATTTCCAAATATTGACGAGAAGGTATCAGACAGGATGAACTAATTTGTCTTTTAAAAAGCTACCAGCTGCCGCCTTGTACTGCTTTACTTGGGGCCTGAAGTACACTTATAACAAGTGTCCCAGGAAACACAGCCTCTTTAACACAGTGTGTGATAGCCAAGCTTAACACAGTGTAAATTAAGCAAAGGAAACAAGCTCTTTTGAATATTTTTATTACAGAAAAACAAAAGGCTTACACTTGACTTAAAAAAGCAGCATTATTTTGTGAATTTGAAGTTATTACAGTGAAATAGCTTCAAGAAGCTTTAAAGACTGAAGAAAAAAATAAAATGCCACATTCCCCCCCCATCAGACAGCACTCAATTATGTGCATCACCACAGCAAACCCCTTAATTCACATCACATCTGACACCCAGTCTTGTACACTCTTCTTCTCCCTGTGTCTTGTTGACTATAGCTGGGAGAAGGGTTTGGTGAAAATGGCAGTACACTTCAAATTTAATTTCCAACAGTTCAGTATACATCTGATTGATTAAACTGCAGTTCAGAACTGACTGAGACACATGCTTTCCTTCTAACTTTAGCAGTTACGTGTTTCAGTTTTAACAGATCCCATTGTGATCCGTTTCTTGCACAGTATTTATCATATTCAGGTCCACATCTGAGAATACTGCTCAGCAAACAAAAATAACAAAAGAAAATGAAGGCTCATAGTTGAAACAGTTCTTACAGTGCAGCAGAATTCTGAATTTATTTAGTACACACCATAGAAGGAACAGCAACATTCTATTGACCACTTCAGTGTTTCTATTAAGTCAAAAGCTGCAGGTCTCCAGCCTGAACCAAAACTAAATATGTAACTGACCTGTAACTGCGATCTTAAGAGACAAATCAAGAAAATACATTACTGCCTTAACAGTCCCACACTTTGACTATCAGCACTGAGTCGTGCTAAAGTACAAAGGAACTTGCAAGTTTCTCATTATCTTTTTAAAACAACCCAAGATCTCTCTCTATGTTAAAAAAACCCTTGCTAAATACATTTTTAAGCATCTCACTTTTCAAATATATACTAAAACTACACTTCAAAGATTCTGCCAAAAAGAAAAACTAAAATCAAAAAACAAGAAAACTCAAGTCACTATGTACAAGTAGCTATAATGATAAAAAAATTAAAAAAGACAATTTATAGAAGGAAAAAGAAAAGGGGAAGAAAACCCCGAACATACCAAACACCTACTACTCAGTATTTTATGAACTCAAGTTTTTCCCCTCTCAAATGGAAAAAGGTTGGACATAAAAATCAGACACAGAATTTTTTAAAAAAAGGTAAAATGAAACAAAAAATCCTAACCTCCTTAGATATTGCTTATACTGTCCGCTAACAAAAATCTTTGAAGTCAGGGATTTATTTACCTGCTGTACTCTGCACTTCAAGCCAGCTGTTACCAAGCTACTTAAACAGAGAAACGAGTTTCTTTCCTACAAGGAAAAAGGATGCAATACATTTTTCCCTGGTTATGGTTTATATCATCATCATGTTTACTCAAACACAGAACTTCTCTATTTAAGCTTACCCATCTTTTTTACTTAATATTCCTTAATTTAGTGCTATAGAATAGTAATTTCTTATGTGATCAAGCTGCCTTGTAAGGAGGGCATATAGTTTGTATTATACAGCCACATAACATTAAAAAAAAAACCAACAAAAAAAAAAAAGAAAAAAAACATGACAAATACTTATGAAGAAGAGCAATGTTAGGATTATTTTTCTGTGATACAATCCAAGACATCAATGCCAACTTCTTCTTTACAGCTTATACCTGGAGATTTTAACCCTGGACACAGGGTTAACAGTCACATGGTTGCACTAAAAGTGACTTTTATAATGAAACAGGTAACAAAAATGCATTATACTGACCAATTATCTACTAGTAGTATGCTCTGTTAACTCCCTCCTCCAGAATACGTAACAGTCTCAAACAAAAACACCAACACCAACTACCTAAAAATATGCGCAATAATCTGAATTAAAACAAATTTGGCAAATTAAGCAAATTTGGGCAGAGAAGAGATTCAGAGCAGCCCTGTGGAGAAGGACTTGGGGGTGATGGTCGATAAGAAAATGAACATGAGTCGGCTTCAGTGTGCACTCACAGTCCAGAAAGCCAACCGTATCTTGGGCTGCATCAAAAGGAGCATGACCAGCAGGTCGAAGGAGGTGATCCTGCCCCTCTACTCTGCTCTCGTGAGACCT
>JBCJKH010056029.1:0-35745 GCA_039877255.1 Loriculus beryllinus | reverse complement strand
GCTGCACTCGCAAGAGGAGCACCAGCAGCTCTCAAGACTCCGCTGCAGCCTCCAAGAAGCGGCGCCGCCACTGATGCTGGGAGGCGACACCAACGGCGGCCAAAGGAGCCGGGGCAGCAGCAGGGCCACTCGCTGAGCCTGCGGGACCAGGGGGCTCCGTGTTTCACCCAGAAACCTTATCTCTTATTAAACCAGACCTTATCTCTTATTAAACGCTTGAGTACATCACTGTAAGCATCTGGTTTTGTTACCCTTCCCCTTTTCTTGTGAGAAATTGGGTGTGTACTCTCAAGGTATCAAGTTTTCCGGGTGAAGAGCAGTAGGAAGTGGAGAACTGAGGGCAGAAAAGGGCAGGAGGAGCAACAGAGGAGCAAGAGTTCTGTTTCCATGCCAGGAGAGGATCAGAGTGCCATTCCTGATAGCACCAGGCTGTGACATGAGCACAGAGAAGCAGATGGGCAGAGCAGAAGTGAAAAACCAAGCTCCCATCTCCCCACAGTACTGAGGGCAGGGGCAAGGTCAAGTGCATTCACCAGCCCCAGCGGAGCGTGGAAACAGGCAAGCTCTGCTGGGCCTGTTTTCAGCCACAGTGAATTTCTCTTCAACGCACAAGAGAAGATCCCTAAGTGATGGCTGATGAGTCTTATTCACCGAGCTGATCGCAAATCATACTCATGGAAAGAGAATCCACTGAGCTGCTCCGGCCGGAGGCCCTTCCACAGCCCGTGGCACCACTGGAGCCTGTCCTCTTCCTTCCCACACAGCAGCTGGCCTTCACAGTGGGAGCTGGTTCTAAACATGCCTTTCTATTGCTTCGGGGGTACTTTGAACGGGCACTATCTGTGAAAACATTGCTTTCCAGCCCACAAAAGGAAGAGGCTGCATTCCCCTCTTTAGCCCTAGCTTGTCAAGGCTACAATGGTACCAGCATGGGGAAACACACACCATACTCTCTAATCTCTACTCCAGACTGATAGTAAGACTGCTGAAGACAATGCACTCAAGCTTGGTGTTCAAGCCTTGCATTAGAGGCCTTCACAATTACAGTGGAGGCAATCACCAGTCAAACCCACGAGAGGAAAGGCTGGGCTTAGACAGGTCCCTTGTGCTGGCATTCAGCTGGAAGCTGTGGCGATGGGCTTCTTCAGATGTTGGCTCATGAGCTCCCTGGCACGAGAAACTTGGATGTGGTCATAACAGGAGTTACAAACGAGGACAGGGTCATACAACTGCTGATCAGGGATGGGCAACTTCAGGTGGCAGCAAGCAGCACAAAACACGTTCCCACAGTTCCTGTCGAGGAGCAAAAACAACCTGTGAAAAGAGAGCTGGGAACACCACAGCAAAACCTTATCAAGTACAAAGGATGCAGTTCAGGGGTGAAATCCCAGCCTTACTCACTGCTTGTCGACATGTTTCTTAAAGTACACACTGTGGTCTCCAGTGCAAGCTAACTGGCTAGCACGAAGGAGGGACTAATGGGCTGAGAAAGTTGGGGCTGTTCAGCCTGGAGAAGAGAAGGCTGCGTGGAGACCCCATAGCAGCCTTCCAGTATCTGAAGGGGGCCTATAAGGATGCTGGGGAGGGAGTCTTCATTAGGGACTGTAGTGATAGGACGAGGTGTAGCGGGTTTAAGCAGGAGAAGTTCAGGTTAGATACAAGGGAAAAGCTCTTCACTGTTAGGGTGGTGAGGCACTGGAATGGGTTGCCCAGAAAAGTGGTGAATGCTCCATCCCTGGCAGTGTTCAAGGTCAGGTTGGACAGAGCCTTGGGTGACATGGTCTAGTGTGAGGTGTCCCTGCCCATGGCAGGGGGTTGGAACTGGATGATCTTAAAGTCCTTTCCAACCCAAACCATTTTGAGATTCTATGCCTGAAGCCAGAGTTGTTTTCTGTCCTGGAGACAGATGAGCTGTACTCTTGGCCAATTTGCTTTGCTGTAATTGTAACTGCCTAGTCTTCTGATGAATCTTCATGTGTATATATTCCTGCTCGTGACTGAAATGAATTGTCTAGCTTCCTACTGAGCTCTGGTAGGAAGTTTTCAGTATCCCACTGTGTACCTTGTAATATTAAAAGACAGCATTCAAGGAAAACCAGCATTTTTCCCTAAATGATCTGTGCATCTGTTCTGCTTTGCATCTCAAGGCCTACCTACATGACCATAGTGAAATTTGCAGTTTTGTTGGCTCACTCTGTTGTGGAAAAGATTCCCTCATTTCTTTCCAAGTGGATTTGATGGCCCATAGTTTATTTTGCACCTGTGTCCTTTACTGCTAGGTTTGCATCTTGTGTGAAGTGAGGCAACTTCTAGTCAGTGAGATCTTTAGTTTTAGGAATGTCTATCTAGAAAGTTATTGCTGCTGGTGGTTCACAGCAAACCCAGGGGTTTTCTGGGGTTACCATTTATTATAGATGCTTGTTTGCAGGTATTTATTTGCTTATTTCTTTTGCCCCAGTTATGGTTGGACCATAATAAATCTGGCTTCTAAATCAGTAACTGGAAAGATCTATTGTTTGGCATCAGTCTTTCTAAAGCATTTGATGTTATTTCACTGACTGCAAGGGGAGATATGTCCTGACACCCGGACGGGGCCTTATTACATTTTACTTCTGTGAACTACATTTCTACTGCTGCTTCTCACTCAATTTACTGTGTTCTACACTTGCTAGATCTTAGTCTAAATATGTGTGTTCTTGTTGAAGTATTGTAAGTTAAAGGGTGCTGTCTACACTGCTAATGCTTTCTGTAATTTTGTAGGATATCTTGGCACAAGTTCTACAGATACTCTTGAAATCCAAATTGCTTGTAAGTATTCCTGCTTTTTTATGGCCTGCTTAACACTCAGCAACACGTATCCATGGATGTGTATTTATTGGTTTGTTTTATTCATTCCTTGCAGGTTTTGGAAGATGAAAATGCAAATGTTGATGAGGTGGAGTTAAAACCAGATACCTTAATAAAACTGTATCTTGGTTATAAAAAGTAAGGAAAAACTTCAGCAGCATCCATCATTTGTGTGTAATGGGGAGCATCCTCCTCTGCTTTCAATTTGGGTAAAACCTAAAATATATGGGATGAAAGTTCCAGGGTTCAAGTGCTAATTCAAGTATAGACCCAACATGTACCAGCCATGGGAGATGAGTAAGGTTTCAGCTGTCTTAGATTTTGTTGTGAAGTCTCTCAAGGCCTGGATGTCCTTCTTGTACCTCAGTTCTTATCTAATTCTTGTCTAATTTATCTCTGGTAAGAAATGGTGCTGGTTTGCACCAAGGTGCATGACTTGCATGCACTCAGCAAAACATGAGTTTATAAGGTTATAAAGCTTTATAAGGTTACAGTAGTGTACAGTGCCCAACAAAGGTGGGGCTTTGTGTCTTAGTGCTTGTCCACTAGAGGGAACAGGAGAAGATGAGCAGGTTCAGTTTAGAACTTCCGAGTGAACAGTGATTGGGGAATTTAACAACCCATGATTATCAGTAGGTTTTGTTACCTACTTTAACCAATGTTCTTTCAATGTGTGTGTGTGTTTTAAGCTGTTCACAGTACTGTGGTGACTTCTTGCCATGCTTACCAGAGCATAGACATAAACACACACACATTCAGTGAGTTCAGTACTTCCTGAAGATAAGATCTGAGCAAAAGGAACATTTTAAACCCTTTCCTTGTACCTCACTCTTTATCTGTTTTCTTTCCTCCTTGACCAATAATTAAAGATTAGGGAATTCCTGGTCAGTTGTGCTAAGGCAGTGATAGAAGCAGCTCAGCGTTACTGTACTGTGTGGTTCAGTAGTTCCCGATTTATGGCACACAAGACTACACTAGAGTAACAAATCCCCTCTCCACTCCAGCATTCCACATGCCCTGGCTTTTTCTGGAGATGGGTTTTGCTCAGGGTTTGTTTGGTTTCCAAACAGGCTCGTTGTTTTATTGACTTCTGGTGTTTTCCTTTACAGCAAAAAATTAAGGGTAAACATCAACGTGCCAATGAAGACTGAACAGAAGCAGGAGCAAGAAACTACACACAAAAACATAGAGGAAGATAGGAAACTACTGATTCAGGTGACTTGCATTGCAGGATGCTGCCATGCTGTGAACTTAAGAATTACAGTGTTGTAATCCTTTAATGAAATTCATTGTAGGGTTTTCTTGATTTCTATTAAGAGACAATGGGCCATTGCAGTACACTGTGTCGGAGCTAAAACTGTATTTACAGTGCTCTTAAGGGTGATTGGAGTCTGTCATAGAAAATCATAGGATCACAGACTGGTTTGGGGACTTTAAAGCTCATCCAGTTCCAGCCCCTGCCATGGGCTGGGACACCTTCCACTAGAGCAGGTTGCTCCACGCTCCATCCAGCCTGGCACTTCCAAAATGTGGAAGGCATGGTAGGGCACTGTTCTTCATGTTTTGCTCAGACATCCTGTTGATGAGTGCTTGGGTTCTTTGGATGCAGACACCCCCTGACCTCTGCCCAGGGTGAAAACCAGGTAGTGTGGACTTAACAATGTGTTTTCTATCAGTTCATCTGGACTCCAGTTGAGAAGCAAAGGGGTGGGGGAAGGAAATATAAATGTGCTACTAAGAATGTCACAGTAAGGTTACGTATATAAAGTAAGGCTTTCTGTTACCTAAGCATGGTTCCATGTAGCTCTTGGTACCAGTTGGTACTATTGTTGTGACTGACCATAAGCACAGTTTGTAAAATTTCTCTGTCAAAACCAGTTCTGCTGACTGTATACTGTGTAGAATCTGAGTGTTTAAAGTCTGTGTGAGTAGCTGACATCTGTAGGCATGCTTCTCCCCATCTGCTGCTTCGGTTTGCTGTGATGATGCTTCTTGTGCTAGCAGACATGATCTGCTGGGGAAGTAAAAATGGCTTTATCCAGCAGCAGGACAAGTAGTTTACTCCTATGCACCTTTCCATCTTTGCTGTGCAGGCTGCTATTGTGAGAATCATGAAAATGAGGAAGGTTCTAAAACACCAGCAACTGCTTGGAGAAGTGCTAACACAGCTGTCCTCAAGGTTCAAGCCACGAGTTCCAGTAATTAAGGTATGTGAGAACCACAGCTCTAAACCTGTGTTCCAGGAGGCAAGGAGGACATAGATAGACTGAATACAGCTGCTGAATTTAAAAGGAAAGCCAAGGCGATGGGGTGGATAGGAACAGATATTTTGAATAGTAAATAAGTAGGAAATATTTCAACCAGAAATAGGGTGTTTATAATATGCGTGTTTTGTACTGTTGGCAGTGGTAAAATAGCAGCTTGATTGCATCTTTCCACATCAGTGCCAGCTTACAGCCTTTGCTCCAGGCTTACCTCTTGTTCCTGCTCTCCCAGCTGTGGGAGTACCACTGCTGGTCGCCCAGCTCAATAGAAAGTTTCTTGTTCTCTCCTAGGACAAAGTGGATTAGTGAAGTCCTCTGCTTGATGTGGTCAGAGTTGCCCTAGTTTGTGCTCTTTGCCTACTCTCCTCCTTCACGTGGCAGGAACCTCGGTGGCCAAAATCATTCACAGTTTGTAGCAACCATAGAGGGGAGGAATTTTTGTGCTGGTGTCCCACCACTTGTGTTTGTTCTTCCCACAGAAATGCATCGACATCCTGATCGAGAAGGAGTACTTGGAACGTGTAGATGGTGAGAAGGACACCTACAGTTACTTGGCTTAACGTTTTTATTAGCAATTACTTGACTGTGTGACACTCGGCAAATAGGTATGTGATGGAAAGAACGAAAGCAACGGAACTTCATAGCAGCCACCCTGCTGCCATTTGGACCTCCCTTTTTAATAACTGAGACCAGGACTCCCATCAGCCAGTCTCAGATTTACATCAGAACTGCTCAGGATTGATACATTTCAAGTATGTAAATATGGACACCAATGCCATTTAACCTAATTTAAGAACAGAAAGGAATCAAACCCTTCTCCTTTAAGGGTTGCATGCTACTGCATTTAAATCAATACATTGGCTATAGGATAAACAGCTGCCATCCCAGGCAGCACTTAGAAATGTTGGCAGCACTTTGAGAGCGAGTCTGAATGGACCCATGTGTAATCTGCTATGAAAACCCATTTGTATAGTGTGTTTCATTTTTTAATGTGTGATAAATAAAAAAAAAAAATTAAAAGATTTCTGTACAAGTTGCATTTGGTTTTAAGTTTCATGATTTATCTTTCTAAATGTAAATAAAAGGTATAATGGTTATGAAAGCTGTAGAAATTTGTTTCACTTCTCCTCCTTTGCCAGGACTTCTGGCGATTTAAGCACACTTTTTTCTTTTAAGCAATGAATTGTCAGCTACCATCAACTGTGTTACTTCTTTTTTTGAGAAGAAATGGCTTTGAACAGGTAAGAAAATTGTGATGATTTCGCAGGGTATGCAGAATAGAAAACACTTAAACACTTAGACTATACACAGCAGTACTTCCTGATCTGGTAGTGGAGGTGTTTCTAGTGTTGTTTAATATACTGTGAAGAGCATCACCTCTGCCTCAGTGCTGCCCTGTATGAAGAAGGTTTTGGCTACCCCTTTGACTAGAACAGAAAATGGAGTGTTCCTGAACATTATGACCATGAAATGCAACCTGTGATGAGAATTAAAATAGCTTGGAGTGTTACTGCACCTGTATTGATGAACCAGACTTCACTCTATTCTTCTCACACTGTTGTGTGTTCATTTGTCCATGTGAAATTTGCCTCTCACCGCTGCCATCCTCACAGGTCTCCCTTTTGGTAATTTATTTTCTATTTTGATAGAGAAAAGAACCAAATTTTTGCAGCCAAACCCTTTCCCCCTCCCCACCTCCCCTTAGAATGTGGGTTTTATTCAGTGTTTGTTCTGGCATGAAGGGAGCTGGGTTTTGTGTCAATTCTCCTTTTTCTCTGAGGTAAATATGACTTCTCATGATTACAATTGAGCTGTGACCTATAAGGCTGTGGGTTAAAAAAATAGAATAATGGAGCAGTATTAGATGTGATCCAAATGGATTTGGAAAACAGGAGATGAGCCTCAGCCCCACTTGAGCTTTTGCATGCTTGCTGTCCCTATTCGGAAAGAACGTTAAATAGGAGTGCAGCTTGGGTAATAAAAGCATCTTCATGTTCCTTTTTCAAATTGCTTTTTGGAATTTAGAAGACTGGAGCTAGTGCTGCTGTTTGTGCTGGATTTACGATGCTGGTTTGTGGGGTTTGTGTAGCCCTTTTGTGCAGATAGCTTGGAGTTAGTAGCAGGGTGTAAGAGTGGTGGGATGAAGAGAAACAGGCTGAATGATTCAAGGCTCAAAGCCCAGACTTAACTCTTCACTGGTTAAAGCAGTGTTTCTCTGTACATGGTGTATGGGGTAAGAACTGACAGGGCTTAGAAAAAGCAGAGAAAAACTTTTAAACACTGATATTGTGACAAGAGTTTGTATGTTATGTTTGATGAGCATCCTCACTGATGTCTCCCTGCACTGTTTATGTCATATTAATCAAGGAGCATTAACAGAATAGACAAGCATGTACTTGCCTTTGCTCAGAAGCTGAAGGGCAGAATTCCTGTTGCTTCCTCAACTGGCTGACACAAAATTCCAACACAGTTCCAGTAAAAATGAAGAAGTTCAAGTATCCTTTATTCAAGGTTGAAAAATGTACCACACCACGTTATTGCAAAAGTTCATAGGTACAAAACACTTTGCAGCTGGTGAGAAGGCAATAAAAAGTTGGGGTTGGTTTGAAATTTGTTACTATAAATTACTGTTACAGTACTCTGCAAATACAGAATTGCAAATTGCATTTTTGTTTTTACTAAAATTGCCCACAGTACTAGAAATTCCTGAAGATAAGGCAGCTGTTTGTTTAAAAGAAGAGGTAGCTGGTGTCAAGGGATTTCCATTTCTCTTTCAATGCCCACATACTTAAGGGCATCAGCTTGGCTATATCTGAAATTAAAGAAAATAAAACCAAAAATGAAGCCCAGTAACACAGAACATTTTCACTTTGTCCTGACACAAAAGAGCAGCACCGGCATCTGGAACACACTGAGCTTTCCCCTAGTTTCTCTCAAGTTGGGGCCATTAATCCTTGTGTGCATTTGCAGATGCAGAACACTGACACTACTCCAGAAACTGCTTTTAAAGCAGTTTGACCAAGAGGAAACATCACACTGGAATCTCACAATGCTAAAGTTCTTTTTGGATAGTGAAAAGCGACTGCATTTCTCAAAGTTGACTTACACAGTATCATCACTGAACAGCTTAGTTCTCTTCAAGGGAGATGACTTCAAAGGAAATTACAAATACAACCCTAACAAGCCCTTCTCTGTAATAACACAAGAATACTTCTTCCCATTTCTGAACACCAACTGGTACCTAGGGTACCCAGCCTGATAAAGGTTGATGTGCAGGTTTGTCCCTGTTTATCACAAAACTTTTCTCTATACAACCTGCTGTTCCAAGTTTGCAAAGCTCTTAACCAGCTGCTTTCTCAAGTCACTCTCAGTATACTATCTCTTATTAATATCTATGCAAGGGGACTTTTGTCTGCTGTTGAGACCTGATGCTGTAAAGAAGGCAGGCACAGTAAGCAGTGATGAGCTGGGCAGAAATACTGAAAGCTAATCCAGCCTATGATAGGAAGAAGTTACAAAATCCATCTACCAACCTGTAGTCAAAGAACAGTTCTTCACCAGTCTGAATGGCTCTTTTAGCAAATATTCCTATTCTGTGATCACCATTAACCATCATAACTGTGTAAAAAGACATTGAAACTTACATTAACACAATAATGGTAAAAATGTGTATTCTAAGTAGCCCACAATATTTCAAATGTTGCTAAAAGCAAGCAAATGTACAACTTACCTTTTGCATAGCAGTTGGGATTTACTGAATGGTTTGCAAATCTAATTTTGTTGCCCTTGCGTGTTGCATCAACCACAAAATCTAGGGAGGGAAGAAACAAATGACATCTACACATTTGTGCTTAATATCTAGAGTGCTAGGATATTAGCAGCTGGGAAAGGTAACTGTTCAGCTACCCACATGGGAGAGCTTCATTGTTCTGCAAGACACACACTATTCCTGCTGCCCAACACTGTGCTTTCCGTTTACCTCCCGCCACAGTGGCACTACGCGAGTTTCTCATTTGAAGCTTCTCTACTTTATTCCACAAGGACAAGCTCCACCAATATACTAAGTCAACACTGACATAAAGCAGCTTTTTTTCCTGCTTTCAAGTATGTCCCATGGTTTCACGCTTAACACAACACAGTTGGTATTTGTCTCTTCAAGTGGCAGTAGCCACATGCCATGTATCCATGTGGCTTTTTTCCTCCCAACATAATTAACTGCTAATTTAATTAACAGTAAAATTATCTCAGACAATGCCCAGCAAGCCTTTTAAATTCTTTAGGCTACTTAATGCTTGCACATAGTTTTACTTCGTTGAATTCTAATTTCACTCCTCTTGTGTAATAGGCTCCATCACTACTATTTAGTGATGTAGTAATGTTCCCTAACATGTAGAAAAAAAAGAAAAGCACTAGCTGTGAGTATTAGGGATCTACACATTGCTAGCAAAAGATGTGGAGAAGGACAAAACACTTCTCAATGTTACCTGCTGCCTGCAAAAGAACAGGGCTGACCAAAATGGTGACTATGGTCACCAAATACCAAAATGGTATTTGATCTATGCTGCAAGGGGTGTGACTAGCACATACATACCATTATTCAAGTTAAACAGAAAGCTGCACATGTACTTGTCGTATACTTTTCCTCTTCTGTCTGCCTCATCCTGAGAAATAATCTGAAAGAAATAATACTTGTCAAAGAGACCACCTCTTCCCTTTGGTAGCCATAGCAGCTTAAGGTCAAAACCCCCAGACATTCCAAAAGGTTTTTATTCTTTGCAACTGAAAATATTCTTAAACATGAAGTACTGTTTTCAGCAAGCACCCTGCACTCACCACTCAACAATGGCTTGCTCTTAGGATGAATAAGCTCTTTCAGAGCAGAAGGAAAGCAAGAATTGCTTCTCAAAATCAAAACTGCAAACCCAATTTGGGGGTTTATTACTACAGCATGTGATTTAATGAAAATGTCTGCTGAATTTTAGTACTATACTAAGTGATTTTGCACAGAATTCCAGGCGTGTCTGAACTAAAGTTACATCTAAGACAGAAATGACGTTCCAGCCTCTCATTCTCACAAGAACCTATGCCAATTTTTTTGTGACATTCCAACATTAAGCTCCTGGCTCCAGCAGTAACTGTATATGGAGTCAACCACATCTCTCTCTCTGATACCAAGTCAAGAGACAATCTCTTGGTCCCCAGCCAACACACAACTTCATCAATTAAACTCATACATAACCAGTGATCTCCATCTTTACCTCACCACAGTATTCAGAGATGAATTCATTCTTCTGTACAGGATCTTTGATGAAAATTCCCCAGCCTGCCACATCTGAAGGTGCCAATAGCAAGTGCTGTGAAAGAGAAAACTAACAAATTTAGACATGCCTGGTTGTTGTTTGGGCTTTTTGTGGGTTTTGGTTTGAAGTATATCACTTAATGAAGTATATGCTGGGGAAGAGAAAACAAACACAAATTCTTCTCATTATCAAACACACTAAAATTGCAGCTTGTGGATCAGAAATTGTATGTGAAAGAAAAGCCACGTGAAGTATTTGAAAACCAGTAAAAAGTTTAACCTTGAAATGAGGGTGGTTTATATACAAACATATACACTGAAGACTTTGAACTAGAAATGTCTGCAGACAGAAGCCCACTACTGGTCAACTCAGTATTGGACTGAACTAGTTTGTGAGATGTTCCTGAGGAGAAATAAACCTTGGTTTGCTTATTTAACAGAGCTGAACGGGCTTTTGAGATCTCTGATAGCCTGTATACAAGTTTGTGCATTATAATCCACAGGTGAAGACAGAAATAGTATCTATGTCTGAGCTGAAATTCCTTACGCTGATCTAAGGAAAGACTGATGAGCTATCATTTTAGAACAGCAGCCTATGTGCAAGCTGCAAGCAAAGCCTGAATGTGGAAGAGATACTCTACTGCGCTGTTACACAAAATAATGAGTAATTGACACATGATGAAATGTACACAGAGCTTAACAGCAGCACATGAACAAGCTAACATCAGTGACAGCCACCTCCTTTTTTGTTTCCCTTTTCCTGTTAGCCAGCATGAAGAAATGGAAAAATAAAATAATGGAAAAATAAAACCACCTCAAACCCAAGGCAATAGGCATGTAACTGTACAGCTATGTACCTTTTTGGATCCTCTCTGAATGCTGCAATTCTTGCAAGAAACATTTTTGCTGTCCCAGTGGTCGGCTGCTCCACATGTTAAACAGAGGTCAGGATCACATTCGCGTACAGCTAAGTAACACGGACACTGCTTAGTGTTGCATTGTGCTTTACAGCGACATCCAGGAAACCTATTTTGGCCTAAAAAAGAATAAATAGAAAACAAAAAGGGCAAGTATGAAAAAAAACCATTGTAAAATTAAGCAAGTGCAGATTGAACAGGTTGCCCAGGGAAGTTGTGAATGCTCCATCCCTGGCAGTGTTCAAGGCCAGGCTGGACAGAGCCTTGGGTGACATGGTTTAGTGGGAGGTGTCCCTGCCCATGGCAGGGTGGTTGGAACTAGATGATCTTAATGTCCTTTCCAATCCTAACTATTCTATGATTCTATGAAATTTACACCATTCAAAAAGCTTGTCATTAGAGAGTTACTGAAACACAAAAGGTGTTTGTCATCCTTTATCTAGTTGTACTGCAGATTCAGAAAACTTAAATATCATTTGCACTGTAAGTTTGTGTAAACACTCATACAAAATAATTTAACAGGCAATCATATTCTAAAAGGTTCATAATGAAGTTTTCCCATATTTTTAGCTGCTTAAGCCCTAATAAGACTTAATTTAGCATCTAACTGTCACATCCTATATCAAGTAAACATTCTTGACTGCCAGAAATTATATTACTACATGGTAAAAGAGTCCTCTAATGCCTAACAATTTACATTTCACTTGAGAAAGTAGAAAAGTTTAGGGTGGTCTGGATTTTTTTTTTCCAAAATTATGTGCAACAAGTATAATGTGATCTCTTGGAAAACTCTTAAGTTGTCTTCAGATATCAAGCTCTGAAAGACTTTACAGATAACTTACCTTTCTTAATTTTCAGCCTTAGTTTTACATGAATGAGTGTTCAGTTGAGCTATATTAGTAGTAGTTCATCACGTACACTAAGGGCAAGTAACATTATCTCACTGTTCTGAAGATGAACAATTCAAAACTGTTAAAAAAAAAAACCAAAAACCCCAAAAAAATCAGTGCAGAACTGTACCTGCAAATCTTATCAGTTTAAATTGTGTTTTGTTAATCTGTTAAAGACAATTAAGAGAACATCCATATTTTTTTATCTGTCAATTTCTGAGAAAATTTGAATACATGCAAGCCAAAACTACCATAATATAAACAAAAAGGTCCTCTTCCATGAAGATCATCAATAAATGACTACCTTCAATAAATAAGTCCATTTGGAAATTCTAGAGAATTCTTTTGTTCAAAACGTTAGTCTTTTTTCTTTTCCATTATGTCTTTCAGTTCTCCATCTGAAAGTTCTGTATATTTTCCATTCTTTTCCTCCTCTTGTTCTTCCTCACTGCCTTCATCTGTGAGCTCCCGATCACCATTTTCCTTTTTAGCTGTCTCATGTTCATCTACCCCTCCATCTGTATCAGCTGTGCAGATTCCATAGCACATAATGCTGATGACCCCCAGGGGCAACCCAAACAGAAAGCATCCCAGAAGTGGTGAACTCTTGAACACAGACTGTTGAAACACAAATTTGAAGTAACAAACACTTTCAATTAATATAAAAAATTACCATATTACTTCTCTTAATACTCTGGGTATTTATTCAGAAATATCAAAAATTACAGTCAGGTTTGGGTTTGGTGTTTTTTGTTTGGTTGGTTTGGTTAGGGGTTTTTGTTTGGTTTAGTTTTGTTGTTGTGCTTTTTTGTTGGTGGTGGTTGCTTGGGGTTTTTTGTTTGTTTCTTTTTCTCCTCCCCAGAAAGGACGAGAACTCTTAAGTTCATAAAAACAAAAGATTTGGAAGTGCAAATATTACAATGTTGCATTGGGATAGCCAATGTTAACATGCCAAATGTATCTTCAATTGATTATTTGAAGCTTAAGAAATAATTGTTCTAATGGTATTAGAATAACACTTAGAAGCAACCAGTTTAATCTCTGAATTGTGTCTCATTCTCAAAAATTAGTCTGAGTAATAAGGGATCTGCAGAAACATTCTACAGCGATTAGACAGCTTCCTACTGATTTTAATGGCTTAGGAGAATGGACTTTTAGTTTCAGAAACCAATGGCTAAATGTTGCTCATTGATAGTTTAGAAGACACTGATGGAAACATGTAAGTTTCAATTTGAATCCACAGCACAGTTTTTTTGCTTGTGCAGAACAAGTGAAGAAATGGATTTGTGTAGATTTTCCCAACAAAATTCTGTTAAGCATAATTAACCTATGAGAAAGATGATAAAAATATTTGCTTTAAAACTGCACAAAGTGTAGTGCTTAATTCCCCTATGCTGCAGTTCATTAGACTTAAACACTAACATTTCTCAGAACGTGGAAGTGCTATCAGTTTCAGTGAAAGGATGTGACAGGGGTCAAGAAAAAGATTTTGAATTCTCCCTGTTCTATCCTTAAAATAAGTGTCAGACCAATACAGAAAATGAATGGAAAACCAAGAAACTAATGTATGTTGAATATTTAGCACACTGGAAAATATTATTAAAAACTTTAATCAAGAAGTTCATTTGGCTTTAACCTTATGTACACATATCTATAACATACGCACAATGTATAGGTAAACAAACTTTTTCTATACATTTTGACTGACAATGGCACCATCTAGTTTAGTAAGAAATAAAACTCACCACTACAGTAGACTTGGCATCATAGATTATTCTCTTGATTCGTTGCAGAAGTCCATCACCACCCTGTGCCTGAAATTTCAAATGGAACCATGTCAAAACTGCTGACACCTTTCAGTTATGATTCCAAAAGTTCATTCTTCAGACCTTGCAATCTTAAGTGCCTTTAGAAGGAAATGAAAAGTAATTATTCTTGCGTCTCAGGATGCCCAGATGCTCCAAGTTCTCACACATGGATAAACATCTTGGTAGCCTCATGAAAAAAACCTCTCACAATTGTTTTAAACAATCAGTGCAAATTTCAGCAGTGGACTGGCACTCCATTCTCTTACCATAGAGGAACAGTAACAGAAACTACCAACTATCCTGATGTAACAATTATAAAATGGCAGTTATCTTCTGAACTTTCCTGCAGCTATTTATGGATTTATTTATATCTATTTATGGTTTATGACAGAAGCTGTTAGAAAAGTCTAGGCATTAAGTAACAAGAAGATAGAAAGGCATAATAAAGAAAACTCATATCAAGCGATGACAGACTACCTTCACTGCCATCTAATTTAGCAGTCTTCAAAATAGCAGAGCAATTTGTCTGTTGAAGAGGACCAGCTTTCACCCGCCTTTAGCTCACAGAGAAACAAACCTACGTTTTGGAAGTCAACTGATCTGCACTAGATGCTGGCCAAAACCCCTCAAATTATAAAAAGTCCACGAAGATGAAACAGACTCATAGAAAGCTACTTACACAGCTGTACAGAAAATGACAATAAAGTCAAGGTGGATAATGCAACACTTTCCAAAGAAGTGAAGAGGAAAATGTTACACCTCTCAGAAATTTCACTGTCGTTCAGAAATGCTGCATCTTGTTAATTGTTTACTTTGAAGACTGTCATTCCTCAACAGTTGCACAATTTCTTAGGCCTGAATATAGCCAAAGCAGTGCCAGTTTATGTCTACACACACAATTAAGCTTAAATGAAGTCACATTCTGTACTGTCTGTCTTGCATTATCACTTTCACATAGATAAGAGAGATGCAAGTTTAGCGAGATATTTAATTATTCTAGCTGAAATACTGGAAATTAAAAGGTAGCAAGACCTAAGTGACATTATGGCAGAAAAAGCAAGGCACCACAAATGAATTTCCTCAAAGTTAAAAACCAAACAAACCGATTTCATTTGCTATTTCAATCTGAAGGGTATCTTTAACAGAGCAAATTAGGTGTTGATAACATAATTCAGTGCAGTTAAAGCATTAAAAAACTGAGAACTGAAAAACAAAGAACCACCGATTAAATTACAGGAATACCTCTCACCTTGCAACTAGAAGCATGGCAAGTAATGAACAGCAAAAAAACCCACCTATATTACGTTGCTACATCAATTTGTCAGATTAAATAAACCAATGTACCCCAGATGACTGAAACAATTCTCCAGTATTATTATCATTACTACCTGAGGACCTAAAACTGCTGGCATAATGTAAAGTGGGATTCAGCCAAAACAGTAAGCTTGCAATATACGGTGAACTGGGGCTTAAACCAACATAGGCTTCTTCCAAGAGGCAGCCAAATGATTTGTTAGCACAGCCCCACTTCGTGCCCCATCACCACACATGAAAGCTCTGATCCATGATCCCTTTCCTCATCCACGGAACAAAGCCTTCTGTCCATCTTATAGTACACCACAGGAATAAGCACACCCAAGTCTGTTTTGCCAACAGTAAAAAACTATCCAAGCCATCAATTCCAGATTGACCTATTAATTTTGTTTTAACAAAACCCAGCTCATTTTAGTTTTAGGCAGAAAGAGAGGGGTAATCTTGTGTCTCTGTAATATACCAAATATATCATTCATCAACCTACTAGATTTATTAATTACTGCCCAAAAGAAAGGTTAGAGCTTAATTATGTGTTATGAAAAAAAAAATTTACAAATATGTTTAAAGCAAACCAGGAAATCAATAAAAACCTATTTATCAACGACACCTGTAAAAGAAATATCAAGAGACGTCATCTAATATTATGCTATAAACAAAAAAAAGGTTGCTTTCTACAAGAGAATCTGCAGTCAGAACAGCCAGCAACGGCATGCCTCAAGAATTCACAATTCACTGACAGAACATAACAGAGGGAGACAGACAAGACAGGAAGATAAAACACATGGCATAACAGAGTAACCAAATTTTTTCCCTACTTTAGCATCTACAGAAATAAACACCAACTAACATATTCCAAGTCACAATGAAGACTTACTTCAGCAGTACCATCCAAGATATTGTTAATAAACTGAACCATGTCTTCTGTGTTCTCAATATGCCTATCTGGTAGGAAATACTGCTGATTGGAGGTATTCAACACAACAATAGTAGGGATTGTCAAGTCACTGGAAACAAAAAACAGATAGTTAAAATATTTAAAGAACTACTGTGTAAAACACTGCAACCCAAATAATTCCAACATCATTTAAAAGGGTATCCATTAACCTTCCTGTGTGTTCCTTACAGCAGTTCCTTGAAGGCAAGAAGGAGGGGGGAAGAGAATCACCTGAACAGTACAAGCATGTTTCCCATTACTGTTTTTAATTTCACATGTCAGTGACAGTATTCAATCTTACTGAATTTTACATACTAAACAATGCTTACACATGTGGGTATCATAGAATCAGAAAGAAATTAAATGGGGGATGTGTGGGGAAGGAGAATCAATAAAGAAACTTGTTAGAAATTATCTCTGGACATAAACCAGTACAAACTACTGTTCAAGGCAGCCCTAAATTCAAAATTAGATCAAGAACATATTAAATAAGTGGAAAAATCTCCTGTACTTTGCCAATTTTCTGGAGTTATGTCAATAATGTATTTTAAATATTAGGTAGCTTTCCTTCACACAGAAGGAATACAAACCTTGTTTTTCTCCATTTTCACTCTTGTCTAATAATGCCCCATCCATGTATATTGGTAATCCATGTACTACTGATAATTTCAGCCTTACCTGTGGCTATTATTTCATGATAATTGATTAATGCATTTCTTCAAAGAGCTAAGGACTTAATATTCTACATACACCTATAGCTGACGTTCCAATGATGCTATACACCTTAGTTTAAAGGAAAGTGTACTTTTGTTTTCAGTAAAATACACAGTCTGCTTTCTTCTTTTGTGCATAGTTTTAACCATATAATTTTTAATCCAACAAAAGCATGTTCATCCTTCTGAAGAGACAGATAAATTACAATATCTACTAATGGAGTCCCAGCAAAGTTCAAAAGTGTACTACTTTTCAAGGACTACTACTTCTATCCCCACAAATCATACAATATTGCCCCTTGTGAAGAAACAGAATTTGTTCCTATGTGCATCTACACATCAAGAAAGTATTCTGCAGTAGGTTTCTCACTATTCAGGTTTTTTCTGTTTCCACTTGCTGCCATCTGGTGGAAAACTGAAGCCCTCACAATATGATTTACCTCCAATTACTCAAGTTGCCACATGAAGAGCAGCTACTTTGAACAGTGAACATATTTTGCTGCGTTCTTTTGCCACTTACCACTTAAACTGGAAATGTATACATTCTGTTTAAAAATAATTAAAAGCTCCTAATTATTTTATCAACAACTTTCTGTATACTACGAATTCTAAAATCAGGCATTTTGCAGATAAAAGTTAAACAATCCAGTTGAACCCAATCTTGCCAACAGATCACTATCGCTGGTAAGTGGCAATTCTATCTTCTTTTTCTTCATTTTCTTCCTCCTAAAGGTGACCTCATCTGCCTCCCCTGCTTCTTTTCACATCAGTTCTGGTACTTAGCAGAACACATAGAAGACATTTAAGGGTATTGTTGGATAAGCAAAATAACTCCCTTGCTTGCATAGCCAAAAAACCAAAACACTTTTCTGTCACATAAACAGGCTGAAACAGCTCAGTCGATGGTCTGACATAAGAGTCTGCAACAGAGATACAATTAATGAAGTGAGGAAGGTCTCACTTTCGGCAGCTATAAAGCACTAGATCAATCACATCACTAAACTTCAATTGAGGGACAGCTGGTTTTAAATTAATTGTATTCAAGTGTTAATCTACATAAAACTATAGACCTCGTGCCTCCTGGATCCCCTTGAAGCTCAGAGTCTTTAGGGGCATGAACACATGCTTTGTCCATTGGAAAACTTACAGTGCTAGCATACTGACCTCTGTTTTTCCCTTCTTTCACTCAAAAGGCCAGAGTAGTCAACTGTAAATGCCAAGCAACTTAATTCTCCAATTCTGCATTTTTAGACAAGGATAATAATAAGGGCAAATGTCAAGCATCTTGTTAAATTACTTATATATTTCAAAATGTACTGTGTACACATCAAGTGTGGACAGCATCTGCCACACATTTCATGCTGCTTCTCTGCAGAAACATACTTCCAAGGATGTCTTAAAAATGCACCAAGAATGAAATGTGCCTTGCCAGAAACAGAAAAAAAAACCCATCGCTAATGCATAACCACTATTTACATTTCCTGTTACAAATTGACATAACTTTTTATGTGTCTAGTGCGTTGTAAATTTAACAAAGGAAAAACCCACACAGTTCTAACAGAATAATTTACAGCAGACCTAAAAGATAAGCTCTGTCTACCACGATTATCAGTTTAACAATAAGCCAAACTTCTACCATTAAATTATGGAGTTTAATTTAACAAACAACTGATACTATACTACATGCTGAATTCTGAAGACAACAATTTTTCCTATAAATGCACAAAAGGTAGGAATTCCTCGTAAGAGTGTTTTCAATAAAATATATTTAGCAACAAATCCAAGAGAAGAGAGAATATTCAACTATGAATTTACTTACTCCATTAGTAAACTATTAATGTAATCATTTCCATCCATGTGGCCAAACTGGAAATCCCTAAGAGAAGCAGTGAAAAACAGATTGAAGAAAAGGAAATAAGAATAGCGAGTTCAGCAAAGTTGTTCCTTAAATATTTTTCCTATAACTGAAGACAAGAGCACACACTCAGCAATACAATTAAAAAACTCATGATCTATAAAACAAACAGCATCCCACAACATGATTAATGGAATGTTCTTATAAAATACCAGTATATAAATATAAAAGCAAGTACTGTAACATTTGTCATGTAAAACGAAAAAAAATTACTGCTGTCTTAAAAAAGATAAATGCAGAAGTTCACTTACAATATTACAGTACCGTGTGTGCTTACCTGTGAAAGTGATCCCGATAATCTCTAGCAACTTCCTGAATAATAGATTTTAGTCTGGACAGAAAAAAAGTAATGTTACTAATCCAGGATATATTCTGTCAAAATACAAACAATAAACATGGAGATTTCCCCAGTAAGCAGCAAATATTACCTCATCAGCAATAAGGATCCCTGTTCCATTAACAAAAAACCTCATTGATCTTGCTTGGTTTCTAAGGGTTGAAAGGCTATCTATCACATAATCTCAACACAAGAAAAACAGACAGACATCAAGCTGCTTCACTTTATCTGAAGAAAATCCAAAGATGTCTAGCAAAACAGCATACGCAGTATTTGAACAGTATTTTCTTACTCATCTATGCAACCACAGAACAGGAGAAGGTATGCTCCTCTCAGTCTTTTCAGCGAATTCGAACCCAATTGAAAATGCCCCTTCTTAATTTAAGTTCTACAGTGAGCTAATATATAAGCATGACTAAATTAATTTTTAATGCAACTGAACTGAGGAACAGTTATTGGCTTAAACTGAGTTCATTCCGAAGTCATCTAAACTCAAGTACTCTTGTCTATGATTAAAAGGTGACACAACAGCTTTTAAAAGCTATGCGATCACTGTTTGTTCCTGTGACCTCATTCACAAATGGCAGAAGAGCGATACAGGAACTCCCATAATCTCATTGAACTCACACGTTCTTCAACAGAGCCATAAATTAAACAAATTCAGTAGGGTAAAGTCAGAAATTAGGGAACATTCACAGGTTAAACCCATTCATGTAACCTAGCATTTCTTAACATTTAAGACACTTCCAAAGTTCTCTCTGTCATACCAGCACGTTTCTCCCACAATGACAGCAATACCCAATGTTGTACCTGGTATGTTCCACTGAAGAGTTTTTATCATCAATGATTGCAATAGCCACAAGTTTTCCTAAAATAAGGAACAGAATACTTGAAACCACTTAAAGAGAAACATGCATTCTCAGATGAAAAATATTCCAACCTAGAAGATTAGACACTCTCCAGGGAGGGCAATTAGTTTTAAGTATAAACCAATTGCTATAACAAATAGCCTCTTCTACCAGCCTAAGTGTGGTTTTCTTAAAGGTACTGAAAGTAAATTAAGATGTGGCTTAATACCGTACCACATACATTCCATGTAATTTATGCAAAACCTCATTTGCTCTTAAATTGAAAGTCCTACTGATTTTTTGTGACTACTACAGGATTAGACATACTAATTTTACGTTGTGAGGAAAGGACTAGTGCAAGCCTTGGATGAAGCCTATAGACAGTAGAACAGATCTCACCAACATCAAAAAAACCAGATTGGCACTATCAACTCTAACTCCAAGATTAATTAACTATTGAGATTTAAAAAACACATTCTTAGCATTCTTTAACATTTCTAAGCATTAAGTACAAGAGATGCCAGAAAGCTTAGTGATAGCAGCATCTCACCTGTATCCCCAAGTTCATATAGTGTGAAGCCATCTACATGAAGATAACCTTGAAATCTTTCCCTATTTATCCAGGATGACAAATCCCCATCTTCATACTCTAAAAAAAAAAAAAAAAAAAGGAAAATTTACAAACACTTTCTTTTTCTTCCATTTTTAGCTTTTGTTGTTGCAAGACAAGATCTCACACATTTCCCCCAATTCCTCTTTAGTTTTAAAACTTCTACAGTTATTTTCAATTGTCAAGCAAAAAGTATTACAGCAAAGCATGAGAAGCTGATTTGATTTTTTTACCTAAATCAAGGATAAACAATACTATTTTACAAGGTAACTGTGCATCGTTTCAAAAATTAAAGAGATACAAAATACTGTAATATCTGTGATGAGTCCTTAAACGAAAAAGAAAGAAATCAAGAAAAATTAGATGCATTAACAGTATTGTGAGTGTAAACTCAGAGTCAGTTATACTGAAGGTTAGTTTCCAATGCCACATATTTTAACTTGTAATGAATCAAATTCTAGCACATACTGGCAACATCACTGTAACTAGATCTTAATCGCAAGCAAAAAAGAAAAATGTACATAAACATATATACATATGACACATACACACACACACACTAATTAAATTCAGTTGTGTTAAAACCTATTGTATAGAATGAATAAATCTATTGTATAGAATGAATTATCAGTAACTTCAGGTTAACAATTAATTGTCTTAAAATCGTAGCAAGTAATTCCTACCATAAAGCTTCTCATAGATCTGCATCTCATTCCCTTAGTATGGGGAAGAAAACCAAAACAAAACAGTAGACAAGGAGAGAGCATTGAAATGGATTTTGTTAAACCTTTTTCTTACAATAAGCTCTTAAAATTTTGACCCAATCATAACAGTTGCACATATAACTTTATCCAGTCTCTTATACTGCATCTTCCTAACTTGCTTGATTTACAAACCACTACTTACCATCATAAACAAAGTAAGTTCCATCTTTGAAGACCACAACAGCAGGCAATTCAGGCAACATCACATACTGAAAGAGGTTAATCCATGGAAGATTAAAAGATTTTTAAATAAAAAATGAAAAAATATTTAAACATGGAAGTATAGTCCATGGGGGAAATCTCAAAGTACATTTAAATGTTTTCTGTCTGCATTTACTAAAAGAAATTCATCAGCTTCTGTATATTAAAAAGTAACTCAAACATATTTTTGAGAGGTCTCACAAAGTTTAAATGAAGCATGTCTTTTACTAGTATCTACAGTAGCATGAAGAATATTTTGTTGGCTGGACACAAACTTTAGATAGGAAATCATAACTTGAGGGTTTTATCAATTATGTTTGCTGTTCCCAAGTTGTGCTGTTGTCAACATATCCATCATATTGTTACTTCAACTAAATGGACAGTCAATACTGCAGAGTAAACTAGTAACACAGATTACACATCCCACTAAATCTGGGATATGTCCTGTGGCTCAGGATGACAGGAATATAGATACAGCTTCAGCAGACAGGGCTGCAAATTGCCCTTATTTAGGCAAACAGAACAATGAATCCCTGCAATACAGTAGTTAGGATGGTTAGCAACATACTAAAAAAAAAAACCAAAACCCTCAGAAATACAATGTGTAGAAACTTTTCCCTTGGAATTTAATCTTATTCAGCTCATGTTTTCAGTAACTGCCAGAGAAGACATGCTGCATCCGTTCTTTACTCCTAAATTAAGGAGTAAGTTAAAATCCTAAGTTAAAATTCTAACAGCATTTGTGATTAGGAAAGGACTGCATCATGAGCTTAGTTTTGATGATGATGTTGTCTGAACTGTCTAATTTTCTGATATGTTTGGAAAACACATGAACAGTATCATGAGTGCTTTTCCAAATGGCATGCCTTCTGTAATCATTCTGCATTATCTTTCTTGGAAATAAATGTAAAAGCAGTAGGTTTATAGTGTAACAGGTCATATGAATGAGCGAAAAGGTGGTAATTCTAGATGACACTTCATTCTTCCATTTGCCAAAAACACAGTTTGGCCTCCTTAGAGAGCAAAGCAGGCTATGTGCAGCTTACAGCTTGCAAAAGATACCTGAACCTTGGAGCAAGGTTACCTAAGGTGACAAAACAAAGCCCAGTAGTGAATACTGTCATGCAAAGCCTAATTACAACTAGCAATCACTAATTTCCTGAGATTTTTGGTTCTCTCCATAGGATATTGCATACCATCACTAGTTCAGTTAAACAACATTTGTGAAAAATTACATTTGGTGGGAGAAACAGCTCACTGCTTACATTCCTGTGATCACAGGATCTCAAATTTTTCCAGCCTTTTACACTCTTTCCACTAGACCAGTGAACAGTACTTCTGTTGCTCAGCTGGGGCTGAAGTGCAAACAGCAATTGAGCTAGCTTTTAATAGAAGACTTCTGGAAATCTAACAGTACAGAATTTATAATGATGCCAGTTCTATCTATGATGTTGGAAAATGCATGTGCCTTAAAAAAAAAAAAAAAACCAACCAAAAACCATTATTCTGGTTCCCACCCTGCTAATATCAAACTAATGTCAAAGTTATGCGTTACCAGCCCTGGAGTAGTTAGGTCCCACTTGGAGATAGCAATAAATCAAAAAGCCTCTTTATTTTGCTTCAATATGCCACATGAGAATTCTGTGGCCAGTAGACTGGGTGGCCCAGTCAAGCCCTTGGGAAACTAATGCTTTGATCAGCTCTACTGTACAAGGTGAAAATAACTTTGCACTTCTCTGATTATTAGGGTACCCAGTGGTATCCCATGCCACAGACCCCCAAACTAGTTATACAAGTGGTTTGTGAAAGAACTTAAGAGCAACAACAGCCTTGCATTAACTAAAAAATAAACAAAAAAGTATCTACCTTCTTGAGCAGGTCATACGGTCCATGTTGAGTTCTGTATATCTGCTGTTTATTTTTATTAATATGACTGAATAAGTAATTCGGCCAATACAATGCAATAACAGACTGAAACTTGTTTTGTACTCTTTCCTAATATAGACTCAAAAATTAAATGTTTCAGTATAGTTAGTTTGAAATTTATCACAGGCAAATCATAGAATCATAGAATAATTAGGGTTGGAAATGACCTTAAGATCATCTAGTTCCAACCACCCTGCCATTGGCAGGGACACCTCACACTAAACCATGTCACCCACGGCTCTGTCCAACCTGGGCTTGAACACTGTCAGGGATGGAGCATTCGCAGATTAAAAGCCAGTTTTGCAGCATCAAAACAGCAAAATTACATGTGAGGAGAACTACTCCATTTCTGCAGAAATGGCAGGAACTGAGACAGCTTACCTCAGGCAACACATCTTCTGAGGCAGAAAAAAAGTATGTATAAACTATTAGTTCTGAAGCAACTTCAATGTATTTTTCCTGCAAAAATACAAGCAACATAAGCTTCGTAACATACCTCATCTTCAAAGAATACTTAGAAAATATGGTTATGACACAAGATTGCAAAAACACTTCAATAAAAATCAAAAAATTGTGCATATTACAAGCATGCACTTCAGTCTACTAGAAGATACTTTGAACTACATCTGTGAATAGTCAAAAGAAGTAACTTTATTCAGTCAAGCTTCAAACCTTTAAAGGAGATTCACCACCAACATAGACAAAAAGTACATGATGTCTCTTTTGCACGTGGTCAAACATATGCTGGCTAGGAAGTGGCCTGATAAGAGGTCTAGGAGGAAGGAAAAAGAAAGAACAAAAATCAGTTTCTAAGGCACAAAACATAAAGAAATAAGCACCACCACCACACCCTCCCACAACCCCCCCGACCCCCCAATCCCCTGCAAAGTACCATACGGGAGGGGGGGGGGGGGTTATTTAAAAAAAAAAACAACGAAAACTCAAAACCAAAAAAAACCACCAAAACAACCCAAACTAAAAATCACGCACATACCCCAGAATTTTTCATGTTTCTCAAACAGCACACTTAAATACAAAAGTAACTTCTTACTAAAAATGATGTAAACATGCACACCGTTTACTGATCACAGAATCACGGACTGTGTTGGAAAGGACCTTAAAAATCATCTAGTTCCAACTCACCCCTGCCATGAGCAGGGACACCTTCCACTAGACCAGGTTGCTCAAAGCCCCATCCAGCCTGGCCTTGAACACTTCAAAGGATGGGCCAGCCAGAACTTCTCTGTGTTCCAGTGTCTCACCACTCTCACAGTAAAGAACTTCATCTTTATGTCCTATCTGAATGTACTCTCTTCCAATTCAAAACCACTGCCCCTTGTCCTGTCAGTACTGGCCCTGATAAAAAGTCTCTCTCCATCTTTCTTATAAGCCTTCTTTATATACTGAAAGGCCATGATAAGGTCTTCATAGTCACAATTTGAGAGATAAAATTCTAAGCACAACAGACAGAAAATGTGGTCTTAGAAATAAATAATCCTATAAAATTCTGGAAAATTATTAGAGATCACCAATATTCCTAAACTACAGAATTCTGAACAATAATTAATATCCTATACCTATATAAATGCTTCTTAATTATATTTCGGAATGAAGGAAAGAAATGTGATTCTTTTTTCCCCCTGAAGATTACAGTCTATAACATATTAAAGACACCAGCTACTGCAGAGAAGGAAGAAAAAGCCAGCAGGGTTGGTTGTGAACAATTCTGCAAAAGCAATCTCCTTACACTGCCAATTGCTGCAATTTTTCAGGTACATAAGCATGTATTAAGCATTTCTAAGATAACTTTTCAGTATTAAACCATCTGCCTTAGCAATGATATCTATCTATCAGCCAGCATTTATGTCAGTATTCTTGTTTCTGGCTTCCATGAGTTTAATTTCTTCCTAGTTTCCACTGCTTTGAAAAGCCCTCAGTTACCGCACTGTAAAGACTAGCCAGACTCTTTACTTTCTCCATGCCACTCATCAACAACCTTACAAGAAACTGCATGTATAATGCATACTGGTTTTAACTTCATGTCAATCTCACTCTTTTTAAAGTAGATGTAATTTTTGGCCCAGCTCAAAATCCTACATTTTAAGTCACAAGATCCAAAGTACACTTTGAATCAAAGAAGAGTATACTTACCCTGCCACTCTATTAGCAAATTCAATTATATCATCTTTGGTTCTAGGTCCCCTGTAGTTGTATGCCAAGTCACCTTTTAAGCTAGATAAAACACGAAACACAAGAACAGAACTGAAATCAACCTAACTATATCTGCATATGTAGAATTACTCAGCGTTCACATGTTTATTACAGTCACGCTTCAGAAAGCAATAAGCAAGGAAATTTTTCACAGTCAGATAAAATAAATGGTCAACAAAATATAAAACTCGATGCAAAACAACACAATTATGGAGTAAAACTTAATTACACGATATCTGATTTACTGACTTCTAAAAATAATTAACATTCTTTTACAATTATTTTTTCTAGTGCACAGCATTCATTTACTTTGTAGACACACAGATCATTTGTAACATTGCTTGTGACCACAAAAAAATAAAACCAAACCCCAAACATTCAGTATTCACAGCATTCAGGAATTAGGCCTTGTAAAAGACAAGCATATAAGCTTCTTTAAAATTTTTTTTTTTTTTTTTAGTAATTGGAAAGTATCAAATGACCTGTAAAACTTTCTTAATTTATGTATTAAATTAAGCTTTCACGAACTTCAGGTCAATTTATTGTACTCTGCTGACAGAGGATGTAGCACACTTGCATTATAAGAATATTCAAGTAAGTTTTACTAATTCTAACAGGCTTTCTTTGAATTCATGCAGGTTTAGCAAACTCAAAAAAACTAACCCAAGTTTTCTATGCTTCTGTATGCCAACAAAGTTTTTCATGCTTAAATATTAAGAAGCTAAATATTAAGAAGCTGAGTATCTCTGCTACTTTTTTGCAAAAACTAACTTGACAAGATTTATTATATATTATGAATACTATTTTCTTAAACAAAAACCTGCTAGCAAACCCAGTATGTTAATAGTAAAAAGTATTCAAAATTAAGTCTTTATTTAAAATTACCCTGCGCTGGAATATATGTGTTATAAACAAGTACATATAGCATTATTATGGACTGGTATTTTAATATAAATTTTGTTCTCCATTAATTTTGTTTCTAAATACATGAATTAAAAAATCTACACATACTTCTCTCATCAAACAGCTGCTCTCACTTCATCCTATGCAGTAACCACTACTATAATTTACTTACGATTTTCAGGTACACTGAAGAGAATAGAGGTAATTAAAAATAAGAAAATGCAATCAGCAACTTAGTAAAAGTTAACAGGAAGACTCAGGTATGCACTTACTGCCTGAATCACTCTAAAAATGTAAAATCAATTGGTCCATGAAATTCCTTTTAATAATTTTATATATACTTACATATTTTATATAAGTAAATATATATTTGAAATATATTTATAGACACACACTCTCTAAAATTTGCACGGCAAACAGCAGTTAAATGAATTCCAAATTTGCTAACCTGGCTTTAAGAATTCTGTTTCTAAATAAGATGCTTGATTGAGATTGCTGAATTTCAAAGCAAAGGAGTCCAGCAGAAAAAGATGATGTTACATTGACATGGTGGAGTATTTTGTTTGGTTGGTTTTATTTTGGGGGCTTTCCTGTGGTTTGCTTTTTCTCATTATTATTTTTTAAGCTGAGAGGAGTAGGTTTTTTACTGTCATGAAATCAGTGATAGAGAAGTAACTGTCAGAAATTCAATGGGAAGCATCAACTTACAGCTTAATTGTTGGATAGCCTCGCACTCCAAATTCAGATGCAATACCTGAAAGAAACGTGTTAATGCCTAAGTAAACGAAGGCTTTCTTCTCTCCTACCTTAAACTTTAAACATAATTTAGCATTGAAGACATATAAATAAATGATAAACCCACCACTTAGTTCAGGAGGAATTATTTTATGTGCTTTCAAGAAGCTGTTGTTATGACACTATCTTATTAAATTTCGGACCTCTTTCAGAGGTACTGCAGAGTACCAGCATAGCGTCTCAATTAATATGTCAAATGGCATGGGAATCCTCTAAATAGACATGCTCGGTCACTTTTCACTTGAAGGTAATATGCATTTAAAATAAAGTAGCACCAGAGACAAAAATCAAGCATCATGGATGTACAGTTGTAAATACTAATGCTTAAAAGAAATATAAAAGACAATTAACTACTTACATGCTACAGTAATGGGTAAAACAAAACTGCAGTAGTACTAGTTACAAAAATGTCAGGTTTTGAAGCAAATTCTGCAGATGTAAATGTCTACAGTCACCCACTTCACCAGAAATAGACTTCAACCATCCAGTTACTTACCTGCTGCTTACTGAAGTGGCAAAAAAGACAATTCCAGAACCTTTTTCCCCACCTCATGTTTAAAACCATGTATCTTGCTCCTATTAATTACAATATAACTTGCAACTGCCCTTCCAGTTGTGAGCATAGCAACTGCCACCTTAAACTTCACTCTCCAGTGTTCTCCAACAGTTAAACTAAGTAGGCCTCAAAAAAGGCTAAAAAAATTTAGAAAATCCAAAATTCTGACAATGCCTGTGCAATTCTTACTGAAAAATAACCCCTACATCCAAAATGCACCAAGATTCAGTACTTTTAACACAAACATTCTGAAGCTAACAACCACATGCCAGAGCAGCACATGTGTGAGAAGTCAGGTGCACGGCTCTGAATAACAGTTTAGAAATTGTAACCCTAAGGTTGGGTAAAAATCCTAACTGCACAGAACTACAATTTAAACTAGCAGCTCACCTTCCAGCATCTTAATCAAAGGAGACCAATCTAATAAATATGTGTATCAGGACTGATTTGATTCTGATCCTTTTCCCTCACAGCTGTACCACACAGAACTAGAATGAATTACAATGTGTATTAGAACATTCAATCACAAGAGCTGTCAACAGATAGCTAATATGTCCTCTCAACATCATGGAAGTGACTTACTTATTTACATCATCACCTCCACTTCCTGATATGAAGAATGCATACATGTTTGTGTAGAAAGGCAAACAGGAGCAATTATGTTCTTTTTTGATCACATTCAGTGGACTTTTGAGGCTACTCCCTATGAAAATTAAACAGATACCACACCAGGTGACTGTTCTTTTGATGTAATTGCTGTATCCTCCTTCTATACAGCTACCACAGGCAACATTTACTGGATGCTTTACACGTTCAGCTGTGATCTCAACACTGATGACAAGTTACCCAAAGTTCAGATTTTTCACACTACTTCATATTCATATTAGGAACACAAACTATGCAGAGTCAACCATTCAAGTTCCTTCCTAGCTGTGTGTGTGCCCAGCTGCATTTCCTTCTGATATTTTCAAGACTGAATTACTAACAGATTTCAGAGAATCTTTAGACCAGGAAGACATTAAGCAGAGTTGACTGAGGTTTTCATATTCAGATGTAAAATCTCCAGTTTGGAAATAAAAGCATGAAACTATCTCAAAAGATTTATTGGGCTCTATTCTTCATAACACTGGTAACAAATCTGAGAAGAAAAACATGTCCATGGCACAAAAGAATCTTTGCAGGTTTTAGTAATTTTTAAATATGCAAACGTGAATTTTAGAGCAAAAACGAAGTGCTAATTCTATTGCAGGTATCAAACACAAAAATTTAGTATCAGGATGACAGATGCAAATGTTTCGGGGTAAGAGTTTATACAATTTGTATGATTTAGAATTTTATATATATATGACTGGAATGTTAGAGATCCACCAAATCTATTCCCAATTTTGAAGTTACCTGGTTGCATAATCTTGTTATTTTTAATTACCAAGACTAACTTTCCTTTAGCAAATGTATATCTTTAAGATGAAACATGAGGTAAAACTTCTGCTGTTTTACAGAAAAGCTACATACTATAAATTTGTGTCTGAGATAAGATCAATCTGACCTCAAAAGACCAAACTCTGCTACATATAATCACAGAAGAACTGGAATATCACTGAAAAAAAAATATTTTGTATAATATTTATGCAAATTAAAAATCCTGAAGAATCAGTTTTAATGCATATTAACTAAAAACATTACCTGTAATAACCAAGTTTTATTACACACAGATCTTACTTGGTCCACACTGCTCCCCCTGTGCCTTCCCTCTTAAACACCCTCTTGGTTTAACATAGATTTAAATGAAATGACAATAAAAAAGTATGGTTAAACTAAGAAAATGATGTTAAGGATGCAACAATCCTCTTATGTCTACCCAAACCACCTATCTGAATATGTAACGTTTTGGCTTTTCCCTGCATAGCTCTGCACATATCAAAGGCACCATCAAAGAAGAAAGCATTAAAATAGCTGAAATTGATTCTTCAACAAGACATTTACAGAGAAACATGAGGAGAAAATGGCTCGACACTGATGTAATGACTTCAGTGATGTAAGCAGGCTTTTGGTGTAACATCTTAAGGGACAATTACCTGGAAAGAATAACAGCAAGAACACAAGCACTTCAACAGTAATACAGGGAACCTAAAATTGCATGTTGTCAAGAGACACACCACATAAAGATGCCTATGTAACAGTGCTTTAAGAAGTATATCAGAAGCAGATCTTTCAAAAGATTTTACCTTTGCTTTGTCAGAAAGAATTTCCACACAAGCAGACAGAAGTGTGATAAACACACACTACAGCACATTGTCACTTTTAGAGAGAAAAAGATCAGGAAACTGTTTTCTACGATACAGAAAAGAAGAATGACTTAAAGAAAAAAAGTGAGAACAGTATTAAAACAGAGGGTGCCATGAAATTACCCCTCACCAAACCATGCTTACTAGAAAAGGAAGTTGCATCCATCTTCCCAACTTTTACTGGAGAGCCCATGTTTCTCATTTCTATACCCACTTCATTCCACACAGGCTCCAGTTTCTTGCAGTGGCCACACCAAGGTGCATAAAACTGAGAAGAAAATACATTTAAAGAAGAGGAAAAAAAAGTTAATTAAGATAAATAAGAGAAGGTGACTCTATGATTAACTGTCGAATACATTAGCAAGGATTAGTTTCCAGTCGTGGTGTTCTTATGAGTCTTCATAAAACTGCAAGTTAATGACAAAGCTGCAGTGACAAACAGCTCTTCTGATTTGGTGCTACTTTTCATATGAAAGCACAAGTGTGAAAAGAAGACATTCAATTGCTGTCCTACTGTTTCTTATTTAAAAATAGACTGTGCAGTAACATATTAAAAAAAATATATTTGGGAATATTTTCCCTTTTTAAAAAAATATTATGCAATCAATCTATCCAGGAATATAAATTTACTTGCCAACAGGGGAACACTAGTCTTCCAAAGGAAGCACTATGTGTATATATGTATACATACTTCCCCAAGCTGCCCTCTGGGTTGCTATTCTTCAGCAACCACTTCTATATAAGCACACTGTAAAATCAATCTGTTTTCTCACAGCCAAGCAGAACTCAAAGACTTCATTTAATCTTTCTGAATATGTCTTGCTGCAAAACCGCAGTGAAATTAATTGGGAAGATATCAAAGTTTTGGTGTAACAAGATCAGGTCACAGCTTGACAAAGTTGGATTTTGTTTTTCTATATAGTACTGTTTTTTTCTGAATTAGCATACATAGGTTTCCTGACTCAGAAATCCCAAAACTGAATTAGATAATTTGGGAATTTCAGTTCCTGTATGAGCTGAAAAGAATTTTATCTCGTTCCCAAACTTGCCCAATCTTTCTAGTAATTTCCTGCTTCTGAAGTAAGGAGCACTGAATGTTTCCAAATATTAGAGAAGTAAAAGAAGTTCCTTGTATATTTGATCTTATAGTGCTAGAATACGAACATCTAGAACCCGTATCAGTTGGTATAACTAGAGAATGGAACTGTAAAAATCCTGAACAGAGGTTATCACCTCCTGACTGCGTTAGGTAATCTGCTTTCCTTTTTAAAAGACAGTAAATCATAGGATGAAGCCTGACTGCATTCAGTACTCTGTATAATTCCTGCTTTATCTTAAACAATGCAAACACACTGTTTACCCATCCTGTCAGAAGAATTACTGTCATGTAATTTTTCTGCACCATGTACAAATGATTTTCCAAATGATGGAGCAACTTTACTATAGACAGTGTAGCACTGTACATTTTGTGTTTTGATTTCCACTAGCAGGTATTCCCATTTTTCTCATATACTCACATCTACAAGCCAAATATCATCTTTACGGCTTTCTTTAAACCTAGAAAGGGAAAAAAATGAAATTACTATATTATAAATCTGAAAATAAATAAGTGCATATGTGAAACAGGAAAAATATACAATTAAGTTGATATAAAACTATATACACAAAAATCCTAAATTTGTTTCTTTCTTTGGGGGTAAGAAGGAGGAAATAGCTATGTTTCAGAATTCAGATTGCCCCTGTACCTGATGCTACATACACAGTTGCACCAACTAGGTTTCTGTAACTATTCACCAAGACAAAAACCAAACAAAAACAATCTAGCCAGAAAAAAGCAATAAATCAGAAAACACACCAAAACAAAAAAAGAAATGCTTGATTAGGATATGTAATCTAAGGAGGAGTATTTTGCAGCTGTTCTAGTCATATTAAATATTTGTGTTGACTCTAGAAAATACTGCACTTTTATACATCAATCCACTGGTAAAGTCAAACCTTTTTTTATTTTACTGATGGCATACCAAGTTTGCAAAGCTTGCTGCAAAGCAGTAAAGGTATCTGCAACAACTAAAACAAAACTGCTAAAGGAAAGGAGCATTTTAGGGTCACAGTATTCCTTAGCTGAACACCTCACTCAAAATCTACTTCACTGCCTTAAGTACTAGAGAGATAATCAAAGGACTAGTTACAGTCTAGAATCTCCTGAGAATTCTAATTAAGCTCCAGCTAACTTCCAATTACAATGTTAAATTATCAGTTATGATGCAAGAGGCAGAAAGCAGCTACTGAATCACCAGATCCGGGCTGTGCTTCGATTTAGAGTATCATCCTTGGTTTGTAAGAGAAGAACTTACAATGAAATGTTCTTTGTTCCCTGCCACAGTATAACTGTTATGGGAGACTGCAAAGAGCATTAAAGCACTGAGTAAGTTAGATCAGAATCTTACAAAACTGGCAGACAGTAAGAGAAAGAAACGTCTGAAGGCAGAATATCCCAACTGAGCTTCGTAACTTTGGCCTAAGATGTTACAAAAAGTGTTGTAGTTTTCACAACGTTAACTACCAGGGTGTACCACTCATTAAAAGCACCCACTTAATCAACAGCCTCAGAAACTAAAATGTGAAAAACAGAAAAACAACTATCTAAACTCATTCTAGTTTTGATAATGTCAGTGATTAAATTATTAGACAACACTGAGAAAGTCCAACATACCACTGAAGAAAAACTAAAATCTCTGTACAAATGGGTATTTTAGGATATTCAGAAGGTGCTGCTTCTAGACCCTGTAAATATGTTCCCAGCCTTAAAATTTCACTGTCTCTTTTTAACTGTTTTATGCAGTCCTGTCTGCTAGCTGGTACAGTGACAATCATACTTGTGGAAAGAGTATCCTCTATCAACATCACAAGAGGATAACACAAGATATCAGGATATAAGATACAATATTATTTGTGTCAAATACACGTAACCTCCCAACATTTGGCATTACGCAATCAATTATTGCCTCAATTTCTACTTAAGCCATGCATCCATCCCACTTTTATCATTAACACTTAAATGAAACCAGCATGACACAAACCAGACATCATAATCCAAAGGGCCTTCAACCAACCCAGCTGGTATCTCTATTTCTCCCTGCCTCTCTTCTCACCCCCTTGCATAGTTTGTGGTGCTTCAGACCCTGGGTTGAGCCACCAATGCATCCTCACAGACAGAAAAATATTTCCCGCATTAATTAGGTTACTTATCTGTTTCGTTATCACACTGGAACAAGTCAGCAAGTATCACAAGATGAGCACTGATCTGGGGCACCAAGCAGCAAGGTCAGCATAAGCTGATAGGAACCACAGCTCTTATTTTGCATGCCCACAAGCCAGCTGGGTGATGCTGGATAACCTGCACCTCTGACGGCTCTTCTCTGCTACTTGTTTTCCTATATCTGTAACTTGGCACCTATAGCACCTTGTTCTAGTAGGCATTGCTGGCAACTACCAAAATTCACATAAACCCCAAAGTTCTCAGCGACAGCAAAAACTCCATAATGTTTAGTTATTTACAAAACACACCTATAAAACAGAATACCTGAAACTCACCAATCACTGCTCCCAGCTTCTTTTAAAAAATGTTTTCCTGACCTTTTTCATCATTTGACTATTAGGTACAAAGAAAGGAAAACACACACACAAAACCCCAACAAAACACAAAACATCCCAAAACAACAAATAAAAAAACCCAAATCTGTCCTGAACAACTCATTAATTGAGTTAATTAACAACTCATTAATTAACCATCCAATTCTTACTCCCAGTTGCAAATACAGGCTGTTCTGTAGACAAAAAAAAAAAAAAAACAACAAGTGTTCTAAAACAGGATTTTCTTTTATCAGCTATTTCAAAAAAGTTATGTGACTACAGAATTATGCTTCTTCATTCCAAAATAGCAATCACATTTAAATTTATACCTGTGGAAATGTGATATGCTATTTTGTTCACTTAGCCTCTTTATCCTCAGTCCTTGAAAATATGAGGCATGTTTCAAAAACAAGCTTTGAAAATCAAGTCTAAGCAGTGCTGTACTTCACTTTTTCACTACACATTGAACACCAACCAGAACTGCTGATGCATCTCTTCCACATGCTCCCATTCCCGCCCCCATAATTCTGCACCTCATTTGATCCTATGATTATCTGCTTTAGCTGAGTAAGCAATATGGTAAAAAAGCAAATGGTTTTCTGACTGTTTAGCTCTAGGATGTAATTTATCACGAATTGTACCCTCATGAAAACATTGCCTTTGACTAGCTTAAATTTACCACAAAGCAGCCACCTAATGCCACCTTCTACTTCTCCAGCAGGTAGCATTTTCTATACCTTCTATTTCAACTCTAATAATTGTGCTGCTTTGTAGAACTTTATATCAACCTGCTAATCTGACAAAGAAAAAACTTCTTTTCATTTTCGGAACATTAGCTTTTATTTGGAAGAGGAAGCATGAAACCATGAAACTGCCAAAGCAAGGCAGTTCACAAACAATGACGCTACACAATCAAGCTATGGGCAGGACTACCTATTTCAACACCTCCACAGTATCAGGGCTAAATCTGTCGTCAAAGCACTTTTTTACAGTGAAATATAACTGGCACTTCAGGTAGCCATGAACTAATACTGCAGGCCCCCTTTTCCCTTCTTTTCCCGGCCATGCACAAATGCACTTATACTTGTTCTCCCAATTCCCTGCAGCAGCTACACAGCAAACTCTAATGAAGAATCTGGTTAAATGCAATCAGGTTTTATTTGTGGTGAACATCAATCCACCAAGACACTTACTCTACCAAAAAGAAAGAAAGAACAAGAAAACTTGAGAACTATTTCGGCAACAGCATCTGTAAAAACAGTTAAAAAAAATAATAATAAAAAAAAACCCCACAACCGCAAAATCAACGTGTTCCTCAGCTTTACAAATTGCACCTTCTTAAATACACACGTTTCTGCCGTTCCTACTAAGAAAACAACAAACTTTCCTAGTGTAGCTTTCCTGACAACCACAGGCTGCATAAAGCTGTCAGTCTAGGGTCTTCCACCAGCAAAATCCCAAATATTTAGATCAAGGCAAGACACCCCAGTACTTACGACTCATTTAGATCCTCCACAAAACCCGCACCTGACTCCACCACATGTGCAACCACTACAAGGCAAGGAAGAACGTTCCGTGAGTGACCTGCAACCGAAGCTGGCGGTGCTCAGCCCCGCCGGCTGACAGGCTCACCGCCTGCGTCCCCTCTCCCCGCTCCACTCACGCCTCCGACGCTTCCTCACAGCCCCAGACTGCCCGCACCTCCAGCCCGCACCTCCAGCCCGCACCTCCAGCCCCCCCCCCCCGCAGCAATGCCCGGTGATTCCCTCGGCCCG
>JBCJKH010056028.1:15288-42459 GCA_039877255.1 Loriculus beryllinus | reverse complement strand
ATGCCACTAATTAGAAAAACTGAAAGTGGTAACTTTGACCATTTTCATTTTCTATCAATTCATACACAAGTTACAGTTTAGGAAGACAAGAGTAATCTCTCTCCTATTCATTTTCCCCATTTCAGTGTTCTCATGATGTAACTACCTCACTGCAACCGAAGTCAGCATTTCAGCAGAACCAGGAGAGCCAAGTGCACACAGAACACAGGAGTGCTTCATTATGTTTTAACTGGCTCTAGGTTTCATATTTATTTAATGTAAACAACTGATCAATATTTTGAATAAAAGGAACATTTGCAATCTCTTGACATCTTTCACATCTGTAAAAGCATTAAAATTCAGAATATTTGTGATGGAAATCCATTTCAGGTTCTCCAATGCAACCGAGGGCAGCTGTTAAATATTATGCAAACACCCTCTCCCACCCAAAAGAATCCCAATCCAAAAATCAAAAGCCACATCCCACTTTTTACAAAAACCACCATTCAAGCCTTCACATTTTTAGACAAACCCCTTATTGACTGATGCTTTCTGGCCACATATGGACAGGTAACAATGGCACACATTTGCTTCAGGATCTGTAGCAATAAAAGGACAAGCTAGCCAGCTACTGGGAAAAATAATCCAAACCAAAACATAACCCCAACCTTAATGCCCTTGCTGTTACCAGGGTGGGGAAGCAGGAATAAGAAATCTGCTGGATCAGCAGGGTGCCAACCCCTCACTGTATGACACAGCAACTCTGCTCCACTCTGCCACTCCAGCCAGAACTTGTCTCATTAAGCCACCACCCTTCCACAAGCCTTGGTTGTCTAAGTTTCTTAGAAAGAAGGAAATCCTTCTGTCCTCCCAGCAGACCTATAAAAGATAGAGCACAGACCACTGCTGCTTCAGGTGTCAGATCTCACCAACCACCCCACCACTCAGACCTACGTGTCATTCTCCATGCAAGAAATGTTTCCTTTCCTTGGATAGGAATCCTTTTGGGCATACTTCTCATCATTCTAGGGCAGCAGATTGAACATGGTAAGGACATAACCCTGTCTTGGTGCACCCTCTTTCTCCTCTGCCTATATGAAGGTGCAGAATTCCAGGGGATCAGACTTGAAATATCTACCAAATGTTCCATGATTTCTATAAATGACAGCAAAAAACTTTGCTAATGACTATTTCTAGTCCCAGACACAGTGTCAACACAACACCCGAAGCAACCCCTGTTCTTCCTCCACCCTTCCCACTTGCTCAAGAACCAAGAACACACCAGCACAAAGCATAAAAAATGGTGCGAAAAGAGGTAGTGAGAGCTCACAGAGAGGAATTTAAGAGGCAGAGGGACCTGAGAAAAACCTCAAAGCGGAAACATACTCAGAGAAAAACTAAAGCAATTGCTAAACATTTTGGTCATGTTGTCATGCACATGTTCTAGAGCTCTTCCTCAGTGCCACAGCACCGCTTCAGGGGAACTGCAGCATGGACATGTTGAGTCCTCACTGCTTGCCCCAGGTGGCTGGCATCACATTGCAACTGGTTTCAAACCAAAAAGGGTCAGTATTCAAAACCAGTAACTTCAATATCTGATAAAACTGTGAAGCCATCACTTGACATGTTGTACAACTGTGGGAAAAAGCACAGCATGGCCTCACATACAAACAGGTATAAAGCCTTCAGCACTGCTGAAGGCTGCTAAGTCCCAGTTTGCGTGCTTCTAAATGGGAAGTGGGAAGGCTCAGCACACCCTCAGTGAATCAAAGTACTTAGCCACAGCTAGATCTAGTACTGTAAAGGATGCTCCTTTCTCATGATGCAAAGCTAAACGCTTAACCCTCATCCAATCTTTCCTGATACAATGATTTTCTATAAAGGGATTGATACAACAATATGCTCAGATTTCTGATAGTTTCTGTGTTTCTGTGACAGCAGTTTTGCTCAAATGAAAAAAAAAACCCCTGCAGAAACTGGGCATCCAGAGCTACAGACACTGAGATAAAAATACTACAACATGGATGTATCAAGCCACTTTATTTTTAATGAGGAGATTTAGTCTAAAATGCTGAACTTTGTAATTTGCTTATGCAAATCAAGGGCCAGTGATGTTGAATGGGCTGGAATTAGTATGAAATAAGATGGATTCCAAAACAGCTCTTTTTAAGGTCTGTTAAACTCAAAAGCCATGCCAACTTTCAGCAAACAAAAAGACACTCCTGCTGTAACTTTGCTTCTGAAACATCAACCAGTGCTGCATTCAGACTATTCCCGAGTACTGTGTTCTGATAAATGACAAAACAAGATCTCTTGTTTTATTATAATTCTCTATGCCAGAGGGGAAAGAAAAGTAAGGTGTGAGACACCATAACATCCCTGGAGCATGAACTCAAGAAAGCAAATCATATCAAACACCATATTAAAATTACCTTCATGGAAGAGGATGTATGTAATCAGCTAAAATGTACTTTTGTGCAGAGTCACATCTGTCAAATGCATATTTCATGAGTGAAGATGCTTAAGGTTAACTTGAAAACTGCTGTGCTGCAAGCATTTTTCTTGAGCATTAAATGCATTAATTTTCTAAAACAATCAGTACACTGGGTACTTAAGGAAAGGTATGCTTATAATCTCTGATAGCATTGCTCTTAATGGCTTTTTGTACTACCAAATTCACTGTTCATAAAAATACCAACATAGAAGAGAGAATGCAGATCTGAGGGAAGGCTTGCAGCCCAAACTCATCTGAACACATCACCTAAAGGGATCATAAGAATCGGTTTATTGATTCCTGCAACAATATGTTTAGTTAGTACTAGTTTCCATCCAATCCAAGCATGAAGCACTTATTGTTGTGTTAGGTACACATAATCTTCTCATCCAGTATCATGATGCATCCAGCCTCAAATTCCAGGAAATGAGGTGGCAACATAGCCCCTTTGGGTATTCAGTGATTTCATTAATTTACTCCCTAAAATGCTCCTCAGGGCACAGGATATACACCTGCTTCTGGCAGGTTTGTGGGTAGAAACTCACTCATGAAGAAATGAACACCAAATTCTTAATTTCTTTCCACTCAAATCAAGGCACTTATTCCCTCTCCTCCCAGCAACTTTACACTGATTTTAATCAAGCACAGAAGGGATGCTCGCTTACCCAGACACCTGTACATTTCTGCAGCCTTGTATCACTAGGGCTGCACCAGTGCGCACTGCACACATTGCACCCAGTTCTTCTATAGGGTGCAGCCATAAGGCACTAAGTGAAATCCTACTCCTCTGTTACACACGGTAACTAAAAGGAGAATTAATCCCAGTTAAAGGTGAGTGACATTTATGCATTACAAGGAAAATTAAAGCCAGCATTCCTGTATCAACTGTGCTTTGAATACACAAATATGCTTCTAAGGATTTGAATCAGCACTAATAGAGTTTGTTGACACTAGTGATTTCTTCAGTCTTTAACTTTTGCTAAAGGACCTTTTCTTCCTCTTTTTAAAAACACAAGGCACTATAAATATGGTAAAACAAGCAGAGCGTATAAGAAAAAGGAAAGTGCAAATATCGACATAGCTCAGCAAAATGACACAACCTAATAAGAATAAAATAAAAAAAAAGAACTGATGCTAGGTCTTACTGTGGTAAGTGTCGAAAGTCTTCTGAATACTGTTCATATTTGTAGTTCACAACGTGCCACTGGGAACTGTAATATTTACAAGCCTAAAAAGAAAATACAAACAATAACAATATAATTACTACAACTCTTAAGACTCAGGCTACAGAACTAAGAAAGACCTGAGGGAGTCCTCTGCACTAGAGAACATATTCTTCTCTTTTATAGCTGGGTGCACAGTTCTTAAAGGAAATTCAGTCATATGTTTCAACATTTTGAAGCACAATTTCCCTTTAAAATCAAATGCAGTGAATCACATATGCTTTATTGATTCTCATCTTCTTTGTAGGAAGCATCATTAAATCATATTGCTACTGCCTCAAAAGCCTCTATCTAACTTAGGCCCGACTTCCTCTATGGACATTAACTATACATTTTTGCTTTGCATCCAGTTTCATTACCTATGCCTTCCACTGTAAATACATTTGCTCTACTCCTTTTATTCCCCTTTGTTGCAGCACAGGCCCTCTACTTCTTGTTCTGCCCTCAACAACTGATTTTCAACCTCCTAACAATATTCAGGAATATATTAATAGGACTGTCATTTCTCACCAGTCTCATTTTCCCTTCCACACTGAATTTGCTCAGTCAACTTGTAGTTTTTATTTTCTGAAAAACTTCTTGATGGTTTTGCATTCATCTTTTGAAATTATTCTTAATATATCAATCTCCCTTAAATTAAGTGAACAGAACTGAACAAAGACTCTTCTGAAGTGCTTGTCTATGCTGTCAAATAAACAAGAATAACTGTGCCATTTACACAATAAAGAACTTTTATCAATGCAATCACACACAACATAACTTTTTAAAGGCAACAAAATTCATGAAATATGTACAGTTATTGATAAGCTTCACATCTACACCACCACCACAACAGAATTTCCAGTGATTCTTTTACAGAGTGTAAAATGCAAACTGACACTTATACAGTATGTGCGAGAATTTACCCTAGTATTGCATTACTCTGTCCTCACACTCCACCTGGGCATTTGCACAAGCTCATACGAAATGGACAGGAAGAAAGAGAGAAATCAAGCTTAAAACCTAACAGTAGAAGCTGCTGCCCAAGACCACAGGGAAGGGAGGCACATCAGGAAGGAAAATGGTTAAGATCTACAGTAGATAAAGAAGCAGTAGCATGGAAAGAAATCTCAGGTGGGAAGGGGACAATCTCACAGAAAGGATGAGATGCCAGGAGACAAAGTGAATGGAATAAAGGATAAATCAATGATATTTAAAAGCCAAAAGCCATGAAGACAAAGTGGAAGAAAAGGCAACAAAGGAACAGGATAAGTTAGGATCTGCTGAGTTGACTGGGAGTATTGCCTCTCTTCCCTGCCAGCCTCTTCTGAACCTCCTGTAGGAGTCATTGATTGCACAGCAGTCCCTGCCTCAGAGGGACAGAGAGGGTATTATGAGGCTGCTGGAGCAAAACATGAGATGGGCTGAAAAAACTAAAGGTGGTGCTTTCTAAAAGTACTCACCACTGGTTTAACAAATCCCTTTTCTAAATCTTGTGTAAAACATGCAGAATATGTACCCACAAATTAATATAGGTAGTCACAGACTTCTGTAACAGCTTTATTTGGTTTAGAGGATGGAAAAGACGACCATGAAGAGGATGCACTTTTATAGGCAGTTCTCTCCCACCCTGACACTGAACTGAACAGTATGCAGTAAACATTCCATGTGGATCTAGCATCTACTTTCTGGTCTGAACAAGCTCTCATTATCTTACAGGATGCAGAATAAAGTGTGCCCATTAGACAACATAAAATAATCACGCATGCTCTGAGAATGAGCATAATAATACAGCATTATAACTGACTAACTCTGCACACTGCAGGGCCAGGTCCAAAGCTTTCCCTTGACAACCATGTTCCTACACCACTCCAGCGTTGTTTGCACTTTGCCTTTGAATAGAGAAAAAAATCCACAGCCAAAAAACTCTGGTTTGTGAATCTTTATAGAACGACTTGATCACTCTTGCATTTTTATGATCTAAATTTCAGTTAAAACTATCTGATAGCCACCTGGGCTACAAAAGTACTCTTACAAGAGCAACAGATATGCTGGTCCACATGACCCAATGAAAAACTACTTCACTGAACGTTGTGAGGATGAACACAGACCCTCCCATTCACACTTCACTTGCTTTCTACTCGGCAAATGTAAACCCACTGAGTCTTCTACAGAAAGGACCACTTTTTCCCTGTGGTACTTTCATTACTAAGTATTCTACTTAACAGATGCAATTAAAACCCACAGAGAATTCTCAACGCAGGCTTTTATTGCAAATATTATAGGCTGATGTGTTCAAAAAACCAGCTGTGAATAACACATAGAGCAGGCCACAGTATTTTAGCTTGTAACTATAAAGGTTTATTGTGCTCCTCCAAGAAAAAGCTACTAAAAATAAAAATCAAAAGGGACAAGCAACACATTCAAGTGTCACTCAGTAAGTACACAAGTCAAGCCAATCCAGAGCAACAGCTAATGCTGCTCTTGAACTAGGTTTTTGTGGCTATCTACTGTAAACTAGATCTAGTTTGTTTTTTTCTCTTCAGACTATCCCAACTAAAAATTAAATACTTCTACTGACTTCTACAGATTTTGTTTTTTCTTAATTGGAAATTATTACTGGAAATTGAATCTTAGCAATGAGAAAAAATACCTGTGAACCTGATTTGAGGAGCAAGAAAAGCCTGTCTAGAGACAGAGATTTCATCAAGAGGCCAGAGCTGTACCCTACTGCTCCTGGCAAAGATCAGAGGCACCAGTGCAGGGGCTGTTGAGCTGAAGTGGACTGTGGGGGAGGAAAAATACAGATGGAGAAATGGAAGCTTTGGGACATGGGAGGGCTGGCACATGTTTACATGAACTTTCCTATTGCATTACTGACCAGGCAGGCTGCACAGCCCATTCCCCACGGCTCCATCACATTCAGGTAATTTCTTTTCTCTTGTTGCCCAGCTTGCCTAATTTTTCCTCAGAGAGAAAAACAATCCTACAAACTTTTTCCACCTGTAACTTTACAGCTCCGGATTTGAGCAATGACAGCACGATGGCTACCACAGTGAGAGAAGAACTTAAAGATTTACACTGCAATGCAAATAAGCCTTGAGGTAGGAGGAGTGGGGAAAGGGAGAAAGAAAAGAGAATGGGAAGTGAAAGAAACACAACTGAAACAAGCACCTTGAAACATCTGAAAGCAACTCTCAGCTTACATTCTCTCTAAGATAAAGCTATGTATGTTGCTTTTGAAATATAGTTATACATACAATAATTAGTGGAACAACTGTGCCTCTTGCAAAGAAACTGCGTGCACAGTGCAATCCTGCCTCGCCACTCAGCCTTGAAGAGCGGCTATTTCTGAGGTGGAAACCAGGAGATACTGAACTGGGAAAGGCAAGCCCATGTAAGAGCTTGGAAACAGAAAGTAAAGACCCTTCAGTGTTGGATGTGGTCACAGCACTAAAGGGGAAGCTGCAGAGATAGCCCAGTGCTCTGCTCTGTGACTGGGGACATGCATGGCATGGCTCACAAAGCCTTCCCAAGCGCTCCTTCTTCCTGTGACCTCTGATGCAACAACCAAAAACAGCATGCGGGGATTTGGGAAGGTAGTGTGATCACCCTGGCTTCATATTCAGCCTTCCACTCGGGCCTGCCTTACATCCACAACAATCATGGCAGCATCATGACTAGCTGCTAGCAGCCTGGGGCTCTTGAAGCAGTTTCCAGATTACCACAGTTCACTCATACAGTAACACAGCAGTGTAACAAACCAAAATATTGAACCAGACTATTCTTTTGAAGTATTAAACATTTTAAAAGAAAGTTTACCTTTTCTGCCACCAAAAGACCCACTGTCTTTTAAATAACATGTCATTATCCTGACGCTACAGTTCTTTAAATTACTGGAAGCACTTATATCTTGAAGTACGGAAAATCTACACTGTGATGAGCAACAGTAAAACTTTTTGGTTACATTTTTCAGCAGAAGTTCCCATTTTAATTTGACTTTAAAATATGTGAGAGCAATGCAAATCAGCCTCTAAATAAAAAAGCCACAGAAATCAACTGTATGGACACACAACCAGTTTCAGTAGTTGTACAAGAGGCTGCGGCTCTTTTGACGTTCTGATTAACAAAAGTCACGTTTAGTAATTACTTACAGATCCTGTAGGCACATCCTGCAAAATCTCAAACAAAAAAATCCCCCCAAAGAATGGGGAGGGCTCTAAAAACTTAATACAAGTGACAACTCCAATTTTTACATCTAGAAAATGTACACAGGGAAGCTAAGAGGCACCCACATGAATACTGCCCTATAGCAGAACAAATGGAACCGCATCATACATCAAACGATATTTCAATATTCTTACACTGTTATTTCATTTTGATGTAGTGCTTTTCACCCAGCATGGTCCCTACTGCTCTAACAACTACAATTACACCCACAAATGAAAAGGAGCTAACACTGGGGTGCAGGAAAGCTCACTTTTAGCAGCTCTATTCCCAGCAAGCTCTTCATGGTTCTTACCATGGAGACATTTCTTAAGTGTCATTTCCTGAGTGAAAACACCACAATTTGACATCAAATATAGAGTCGCTACACTGGTTTAGCAATGATGCATGTTCAGAGTGTTGTTAGAATACTCCATTCCCGGTTTACCTCAGGCTTCCTTATTCAATGTGATGGCATATGTCAGATGTTGCACACAGGACACAATCAGGTCACACATGCCATTAATAACAGGAACTCTGTTCCCAGGCTTTCTCCAGCAGGTTGCTAAGATGACAACTGTCTGATGTCTGCAATTTGAAACAGGCAATTGGCTCTACAATGACTTTTAAAGTTACAAGAGTGCTCAAACACAGCTCAAGACTGTAAGCAGATTTCTGCAGGAGACAGGTCTGAATTTTGCCTATGCAAGTTGGCCCCTTGATAACACTAACAAACCCCAAATCAGCTCAACTGTACCATAGCAGCCAGTCTACCTCAGTGACCATTAAGAAGTGCACAGCAGAATGATGTGCACTTGGATTTTAAGAATGCAATGTTTACTCCACCACCTTTGCTAGAACATGGATGAGACCATGTGATGGCCCTTGAGAGCTGATCCAAGGCCCTGCAAGTCTCCAAAAGAGCCCTTCCTGTAGCAGCCACTGCCATCAGATTAGATGCCTGAAGCAAAAATGATGGGTCAGGAAGTATTTGGTCTACATGGGAAGAAGGGATGAGACAGTTCTCAGAGGTTCCCTCTCGGCTTATTTTCCACAATTAAGCTGCATAAAATACGGAAGCTTCCTCTTTTTGCCCTGCAAACATGCTTCCCAAAAATATATTCAAGTACCACCTATCAGTTTTTGAGGGATCACCTGACTTAAACTTATTTAAGAAGGGATATTTGACAGCTAATATTTATTTACTTCCTGGATTTTTTTCATATATACCTAAAATTTTATTCATATAGATACACACAAATAGCATTTATGTGTGTGCATATGCATGCATGCTTTTTGAAAATACTGACTTTGATGCAAATCAATATGGGATTAAGTATGTTTCAGTTTGACAGCTTACAGTTCCTCAAACTACATATAGCTTTGACTTGCAAAATGCATTATCCCTTTCTATTTCTGAGTGAAATGTGAGAAAAATCCCATGGACTGCCATTTGATCTGCATATCCAGGAATAAAGATTTTGGAAATGTAATACTAGGAACGTTTTCACTGTCTAAAAGGGAGAATTTTATTTTGTTTCTGGTGAAATGAATGTTTCCACTTGCCTAAATTATGGACCACGAGGACAATGCTGACTGGGATACACACATGCAGCAGACTGTGAGAAGTGAGAAAATGCAGAATCTGGGAGGAAACAACACAGTACAGTACAGAATTCAAGGAAGTCAGGAATACTTGGGAAAAATAAACACTAAAGACAATTCTATTCTGGCTTTATAGGTTTCTGGAAACATCTCTTTTCTTGGAACCTAATTTTGTTACTCCAGCTCCTCCTGCCTAGGAAAAGTTAAGGTGGAAAAATCCACAAGGAAATAATTCTAAAATGACTACAGATATAGGAATGATACATTCAGAAACTATTGCCTTCTGAATATACCTAATTAGGTAAAAATTACTAGAGGGACTCAGATACTCATCACTCACGAGATGTAAAATACTTATTCTCTTTGCATCCTACAGAAAATATTTGGTTATCAAAGGGATATTTATTTATTCAAGTCACCTGAGTTTTATTTTTTCTGTTAATTTTCATCTTAGTTTCATCAGAAACGAGAAGGTTGGATATCTTAAAGTAAATTATTTTGCCTCATCCATTACTGAACATATCCAAACACCACCAACAGCAAAAGTTTTTTGGCTACTAAGGAATTTAAAAGCAGTATTAAGAGAACTGAAGCAGCACAAATCTTCCACTACAGGTGGACAGCATCAAATGCTACCCATACTGAAAGCTTTCCTCAGCAATATCAGCCTCATCTTTCTTTATGTGGCTTGTCAGCTCTTTTGCATCCATAAAATGATGGTGCAGGTGCACAGGCAATCAAGTCATCCTGGCATGCATGTAAATACTCTTTATGATCCCTTGAGCAAAGGGAATCTCATCAAATCCCCAGGCTGTCATATGTATGGATTTTGGTAAAGGCTGGGGGGAAAAAACAAAACCAAAACTCAACTGGTCCTCGAAGGACTCCAGCAATGGAAGAGCTAGAAGTGGAAGTAAACCCTTCCTACTGTCACCAGTAGGAAACAAACACCCTGGAAGAGACAGACAGGGTCTTAAGACATTCTCAGAGTTCTGACAACCCTCATAAAGGACCTTGCAGTACCTTATAGACAAGGCCATGTGAACACCACCAAATGCCCAGAAGGATGAGACAGATGATCATGGATCTGAGCTCTTGAAATAGATTCAGTACCATGTCCTCACACTGTGCCATACGAAGACAATTACGTTTACCTTCAACAGCAGTTCCTTCCTTTGTAGTTAACTGACTTGCTTCATGTCTTCATGTTGCAACTTGCTGAAGTACTGAGATAGTGTAATGTACACTAAAGGTCAGAGATAGCCATTACTGATGGGAACACCAAAATGGCTTCAGCAAGATGAAGCTGTACATGCCTTTCTATAGTTTCCACAACAGCCTCATCAGGAATTAGGCATTTGATCCTGGGTTAGAACACATCCAGTTGATTAACAGGCAGTCAAGTAGGTAGAAAACAGATGCCTTAATTGCTCATGAAATTACAGCATATTTGAAGAAAGATTCCTTCACTGAGTGCAGTGTTTGCTTTTTCACAGCTCCAAAAAAGAAGCAAAGGTCATAAACTCCACTCCTGCACAGCCATCCAGAAGTTCTGAACACCAGTCTGGAACACAACAGGCTGCTGCTGGGTCAGTACAGATTTGTGCAATTGTTGGAATGGCCTACAGTCAAAGATCTTCAGAGCACCCCATACTCAGTTTTACTTAATTTGGGACTAGAAACCATCCTCTTCCTGGAGGTTAATTTATTTTATATATAGCTTTTGGCTTGTGACAAAGTGAAACATATACACTACTACTTTAAAAGAGGGTCTTATCCTGCTACTCTTCCATGCACAGGCTTAATTCTGTAGTACTGTTTTTTCCACTCTCCCCTTCCCTTTGGCTCACTTGTATTGGAGAGAAAGCTAATACATGTGCTCAATATGTATTTTACCAGGTTGTCATTAGCATCCCCTTGGAAGACTCAGATGTAAAGATTCCCAGACACTGTGCACTATGTTCCATTTTTAGACCCACTACTATCTCTGTAAAGCCATGAGAACAGTGCTGGCCTTTGCAACATGTGGAACCTTAAAATAAAAAGCAGACCCCAAAGTGCTGAAAAGGCAGTGAGGCTTCTGGAAAGGTAGATAATTCCACGGGCTATGTTATCTTTCAACCCTACTGTCAGATTAAGAAAGATGGAAAAGTTCAGGCAATTTGAGCTGCCAGTAACTTTCTAGACCTGCTGGAGAGAAACAGGGCCAGCCTGTAAAATGTCATGTTGCATACCATTCAACAGCTACATTTCTGCCTAATCTTGGATTTTATATTTTCTAATCCCTATGTTTGTCTGCAAAATTATCTTGCAGTTATAATGCATGTGAAATAACTCATTCAAATCAGAAAGTCAGGTGTGAAAAACCCCAATCTGTGGAAAAGAAACAAACAGGAAAAAAGGCAGAGAACACACACATTATGGGCTAATTTTAAGTGCTTGGAATTAAATCCCTTATAGATGCTGGCTGAGTTTGTTTTCATAAATCTGTTTTGTTAATGCAAATGATGAGCTATACTTTACATCTGTAGTGAAAGATGGGGAAGGTTCAGGGAGCCGTCTAAAGTAAATTCTTTTGAACAGTGCACCCAGCACCTCCAATGTCCTTCCAAGTGCTAAAACCAGTGACAACCTGAAATATAACTGAGGCAGAAGGAAGAGCAGTCTTCTACAATCTCAGATCAGGGATGGAAATAATACAGCTATAGGGTTTTTTTAAAAAGGTAGAACAATTAATCACTCCTGGTGGGGCCTAACTGCTGTGGAAGGACTTCACTTGACTTTCTGCTATGAAGGTAGAATAGACTAAATGCTGACAATAAATATAAACCTCTATGCATCCTTCAGTGAAACTGCTCCTCAGATAGCTATACAAGTAGCTCAAACACATACCTTGCAATAACTAAATCTAAACCAGCATGAAATAGTTATCTTTCTTTTTTTTTGGACAGACACCAGTATTTGCAAAATGCAAAGCATATTCAGACCACCAGTGATTAGCATTCATGTAAAAATACCAACATCAGTATCAGGGGACTACTACTGACAGGGAATGCAGCTGGAAAACAGTAGAATGAAAGGCCGATTCATGGCACTTGCAATTTTTCTAGATACAAATGTCTCATAATAGGCACCTGCAGACATGTTGTTAACCCTCCCCCTCCTTCTGGCCCCAAAACTCAAACCTGGTTCAAATCACCAAAACGATATTAAAAAGGATGCTCATTTTAACCATAGCAAACCCCAAACCCTTGGTTTTATTTAACATTAAAGGATACACAGATTAGGTGTTTACCTCTTTAACAAATAAATTTTCTGCTTTTTGTTCTGCATCTTCAGGTACAGAAGGATACAGCGTCCTGATTTCCAGTGAAATTGTGTCTGTCTGACAATAAACAAAATAAAGAAATTAGTCAGAGTGACAGAACAGCAGCTTTGTCTCATAAAGAGGTTAAGAAACTTATTATCATGGCTTGCATTTTTCAATTTCTCATGCAGCCAGTACACATGCATACCAACAACTACAACCCAGCTCCTGCCCACACACGGTATTCAATACTATCAGCTAAAGCATTAATCACAAACAAGAGCAATATTTGAACAGATTTCTGGGAACAAAGTTGTTTCAAGCAAACTTGCTTCAGTCTCCGAGGTTTCTGATAAAAAAGTCATCCAGTCTTCCTTACATCCTCTCTCAGAAACACATGCCAAACCCAACAGTGTTACTTGCTTCCACCACTTCCCTTCTGCACCACATGCCTTTTCAGCAAAGAATGTGGAAACAGTCCTAAAAGCTTTGGCTCTTGTGGAAGGAGAATAGAGAAGAAGCAAGTCCTCCAAATAAGCTGCAGAAGGACTGCCACAGGACAGCTTGATGGTCAGAAAGTGAGTGGAACCAGGCAACAGCTTCTCAGTGGGGCACTTCCATCCATGGGTGCAGACAGCAGAGCTGGATCAACGTGGGACTCCTGACGCTTTCTGCAACCTCCTTTCAGGCTCAACAGACGTTGCATGAACTAAGCCATTGTTTTTTAAAAGCAGTGAGCTGGCTTGTCGGGCCCCACAGCAGGAAACCACACAGAGAAGTGCATCTCCAGAAGGTCTCCACAAGGAGCCAAGCTTCCCACCAGGCCAATGAGAGGCCAGGGCCACCAACAGTGCTCCTCTGTGTGACCCCAGGGCTTCCATGCTGATGTTGGGCAAGGCAGCCACTTTGCAAAAGTCACACAAGAGAAAGCTTTGGGTTATACTGAATTAATCCACAGATCTGGCCTACTCACTTTCTCTGCTAAAAGAGAGGAAAACAAATAAAACCAAACCCCAGCACTCCAGATTACACTCTTAGTTATAATGGAGTAACTCCATCACTCAAGACAACAAACGACTGAAACCAAGACAAATCTTATCTCCCACGCGTATTTTCTCTTCTGTTACAGAAAGGGACATAATTTCTGGAGTGTGAATGACATATGAATGGTTTAGTATGAAGAACAATTACTTACTAATGTCATGAAGCAGCCTAAAACTATCTCCTGTTCCCCTGGAGGATCTCTTTCCATCCCCAGTCTCAGACTAAAGTGATGCTTTTTTCTCTACAAATTGAAGCACCCAGACTCTATGTGACTATTATTGACTGCATGGATATTAGACTGCATTTTTCCTTACAGCTTACACAGACCAATGTTTTCAATATAAATAATTAAGTCAGAAAGGCATGTATCATTCAGGCAGATGTAAGGGTCATGGGATTTCCCAAACTTTTTCTGTTTCATCTGGATAGCTCAAGATACAACATGATTAAAACTCTTTGGCTCCCACAGATAAGAACGATGGTGCCTTTTGGACACCAAAAAGTGAATCCCCTCCTGCTGTTCTGGAAAACTAAGTGCAGTTTCCTAAATGCGTGCTCCTGGTTTCTACCCAGCTGTATCACCAAAGCCTGCATACACTGGGGATTTACACAATCATTTAGTCTATGAGTAAAAGAGAAAGCAGATGGAGAAGTGTGAATTTTCAGACCACATTTAGTAATAGTGAAGACGTCTGAATCCTTGGTTGTTTAGGGAGTTCCCAGAAGTACCCACAGTCTCTGAAATGTTCTCCATTACTTTTACTTCACACATAAGTGACATTTTATGTCCCTTTTATTCTGTGACCCCAAGATGACTTAATCCCTGAACACAGATAAAAACCCACAGGTGCCCTGAGGTCCATCACATGGAGTTCTTCTGTGCCAGCAGTAGCAGCCACAAAGCACGTACACTGTCCTTCCATGATATCACCACCACGGAAGATCAGCTGCTGTTTCCAGACGAAAGCAGAGCGGGAGACCACAAGAGAAGAGATGTGCAATGCATTCTGTACCTTGCTTTGACGCTGTTGGGTTGGTGACTGAGCTGCAGAGAGACCACCAAGCTCTTCCATTTGCCCATAACAAAACTTATCTGGTCCGTGTATTATGCAGAAGACAATGTTCAGTATTTTTTTTTTTTTTTAGTTAAGACATATAGTAAGTCTATTATTTTTACCTAACACAACACCTCTTGTTAACCAGTATCAACACACTGACCAGAATATGGGTAACATTTGCTTTAATGGGGTCACTGTGCCTCCCCTTCCCTTACACAACTTGTTAAAAAGACTGTAGCTGAACAGGACATCTAACTCACGCTCACTGTTGCACTTCTCGTATGCTTCCCTCCTTTTCTTCTCAACAAGACTGCAGTTGAAACAAACATAACTGCAAAACGGACAGATTGGGCATGTGTTTGCAGACTTTGCCAAACAATATCACAGGTTTATTTACATAGAATTGGGAGGTGGAAAATTTTGTGTATTGTTATATTTAAACTCATTTTAAAAACTACAAAGCACTTCCCTTCTCAGAATTAGTTATGTTCAACCACTTAGCTGCAAAAGCTTTGCCACAAAAACACTTCCTGTTCATAACTGATTACTTCCAAAGTTAAATGCTCTTACAGGCTGATCAGACATGGCACGTATTCACCAAAACCTTCTTACTTCAGAAAACAAGTGAATTTCAACACCAGACAAAGTGTTTCTGAAAGGGTCATAACAAAAAATAAATATGGATTTCATTTACAGAACTCAGCATTTATAAGTGTGTTTTGAATGAAGCATAATTAGAATTCTAATGTTTAGGCAATTGTAGCAATTGTCTGTTCGTCAGAGGCCAACTATCTTCTCATTTGTGCATGAAAACTGTGATAACTGAACAACGCAGGTCTCATGTTAAAACATTAAATTCCATAATTCTTCTGAATTATTTCTTAATCTATTTTATATATGTATCCTGCATCAACGACTGGCGGCATTCAGCCAGGCTGTCTCATTTGCATAAACTACTGGCCCCAGGTGTTCCATTAGTTATAAGGTGCAATTTAATTAGGCACCTTCTCTTGCTATATCCACTTCTGACAGTGAAAGCCACGAGTTAATATTGATCCTTATTAGTTATTAGGATTAACTTAATTATGAATAACGTTTTTAGGCAGTGTCTGCTTCCCACTGACATGGTGAGTCCAGTATTTGAAAATGGATTTCAAACGCCATTAGCCATTTCAAATATTTTTACTCTAAATCTGTTCTAACAGCTTTTAGTCTGAAAGCATGTTACCAGTGGTTAAGTCTTTAGACAGATGCATCAAAAATGATTATATTTACTTCCTGAAAAGGCAGCCTTTCTGAGAGAGCTAACCGCACACAGGCAGAAATGCTCCTGTATGTTAATGCTTAGATTCAATCGCTCTAAGTAAAAGCTGCTCAGCCCCATTTTCATCCAAGTAAACATTTACTTAACATTACCAAAAATTACAATGAGTTAGTCCACCTAATGAAAAAGCAGGATAAGCTTGTACAGCAACTTTGGTGTACAAATACACTGTGCAAATGCTGTCACTATATGTGGCTCTGAGAGGCTGCTGTTGCCTGTCCCAGCACAGACCTCACTGAAGGGGTATGTGTGTTGAGGAAAAGGGAAAGGAAAGCAAGCACAGAGGACACTGACAGAACAGATTTTGCCCCAATATTCACTGAATCACATTCAGTGTGAGAGGCTATGCTTTACCTACACATTGTTTGCTTTGCTGCATTAGTTCCCTATTTAAATAGCTGGATTACATCCCTCTGTCTACATACTTCTTGCTTTCCTGCTCCTGACAGCCAATGTGAACTTGCACTTCAAGCATACCCATATCCCATTAGTCCTGAGAACAATGGACTCCATTTCTGCTCTTCTAAAGATGAGCAGACACAGCCTATCACACAGGAAAGTGGGAGACAAGTCATGTGCTATTGAAAATAACCCATGACCTCACCACTGTAACTCTTCTGATCTTAGAAATAAGACAGACTTACAGGGTTATTTTCAACAAGGCACTAAGTCCTGCACCTCAAGCTGCTCCTCTGGCACACGTGCTCTGTTTCATGTGAAGAGGCAGTGTTGTTGCCCACTTTTACCCTCTCCCCTTAAAGATTCATCTGTTTCTGTTGTGAACTTCTGTATCCAAATTACCATCTTTTGTCTCTGCACCACATCTAGATCATAGAGGTTTCACAACCTGAAAGGCAGATTCTGGCTTGTTCAGAACTAAAAAAAAGCCTGTAAGCACTAAACCTGTAGTGATGGAGAGCATCAGCACAGTATGTTTCAGCCCCTCTTCTAAGACCTCTATGACACTTGGAAGTCACCTGTGTGGGCTTTCAAAAGCCCAGAAGAGCCAGAAGCATGTCAGACTGAACTTCAACAGATTTTACATTACACAAAAGCTTTGCCATCTGATAGCTATCCTAAATGTAATGCATTATCATTTCTATTGCAGGCTCAACTCAGGCATTCAGCCACATTTATACAATTACACAGGTTTGGTTTTTTTTTCTTTAAAAAACGATTATTAAGCAGTTACAAAAAAGTGAAGCATCTTTTCCCCAGCTGGAGTAAAACCACAGAATGCATCTTTGTAAGCATAGATTTTGTATTCTCCTGTTGAAATGCAGAGAATGGGAGGAATACAGTCTTACCAGGTTTAGACTGATACTGAGAATTCTTTGCTGTTTCATAGACTTCTCATAAGATGTTGGAAATTATCAACAACAATCTTGTGAGAATAACTGTATTCTCCTTGAATGACATTCAGAGAGAAAGCAATTCTGGGCTGAAACAGAAGACCAGACAGCACAGCAGCTATGATGCTAACTGACCCACATCTGATGCATGTGATGAATATTACAGATCCAGAAACGGGAAATCATTATTAAAAGCAGAATTTTCTTTTATGCTCACTACCTGAGATGATTCTTTTGGTGGGTTTTCATTCCAAAGAGGCTTTTGCTCATAGGATGTGCTAACACACAGGTCCAAACTGAGGCTGCATCAACACTGAGTCACAAAGTCTGAGGCAACTGTAATCATTAGGAGTTAAACAGTAATGTCCACCATTTCCTGGGGCATTATCACATTAAACAACACTCAGAGTGAGCCTGAGCACCTCCTAATTCAGTCAAAGGTGGATCTTATTCTACTCAAATGGCTGACCCAGACTTTTGTGCACAGGTGATATTTCAGCAGGAAGGAGCATGGCTATAAATAGCTGGAGCTGAAAAACCTGTCTGCTATGAAAGCTCTGCAGTCCTGTGTGGTAGCATAGGCTCTTGTTACCGCAGCTGACTTCAACAGAATGTAACAAAGACAAGAGACAGGTTTATTGCAAGGATACGGACCCTACCAACCACTGCCTCTGCCCTTCTGTGAGTACTGGCTACTTCTGCAGTGCAAGTACTCCTCTCATCTGCTTAATATATTTCTTTTTTTTTTTTGCCTTTTTTTTTTTTATTTAAATATATTATGTAGATCAGCTGCAAAGCGCAACACAGAGGGAATAATAGAAGTAGCTACTAAAGCCAGCCAATAGCTGCTCAAAATGAAATGAAAGTCAGAATATGAAAATATGGTTTGACAGGCACAGGTCTCGAGCAATAGGACGTGATTCTTCTTTCACTGAGACAATTTGCTCCACTGACTTGAGTTCAGTAATTTTAAATCAAGGGGCTCAAGGGCCTTGTGACAGCACACAGTATGTCTAGTCAGCTTTATAATGCCAAATTTCAATTTCATAAATTTACAAATGTGCAAAATGGATAAAAGAATTAACAATGATGAGGAAATCTATTCTGTTTAGTCTTCTCTCAGTCCCATGAGCACATTAACTCAGCTAACGCCACCAAGGAAATAGAGCCATTTAGTAAAACAAAGCAGCAGATTAGATTAAGCTAGCCCCATAGGACAGTAGCAGTGCCATGAGCTGATGGGAAGGGCCCTCACACAGCAATTATAGTTGGTCACAAATTAAAACGCATTTCCATTAGAGAATATCTATTCATCAAAACCTAAATCCTTTAAAAGATGTGTTGATCTTGAAGAAGTTGCAGTTTCGAAGATGCAGGCAATCTGCCAGTTTATTGTGCCTGGCAGCACACCTCCCCAACACGACCAGGCAGCTCCTGCCCTCCTGAGCTGCTCATCACTGCTGCAGGGAGGGCTGCCCTGGACTTCCAGTTCTCAGGTTCTTTGCAGATGGCCAGCACAAACAACAGGGAACCCAGGATGAGTGCATGCAGCTCCACAGCTGTGGGATCTGGTATCCATTGCCTGTCAACATCCCATCATGGGAGCCTGCCTCAGCACTGGGGACTCTGCACTCCCCATCACAGGATGCCAGGTCTCAAATCCCACTGGAGAAGAATTTAAAGACAATCCCAAAACCAAAGAAAGATCAATTACACTTGGATTTATCTTTATTGTGCAATCTAACATCAGCAACAGAACATCTTGGAAATATTACAGCCACTATCTAAGAAGTCTGACTCTGAGCAGAAGGCATGGAATCATGAGTTGTCTGATTCTAGTGGCCAAATACATTAAACAGAATAGGATCAGAAAGACTGGATGCAAGTTACGGAAGCATGATTAAATTAGATTATAACAGAAGGGAGAGATTCCAGCACCGGCCAAACTACCACTGTGCTCAGCAAACAGACAAGTATACATTATAGAATAACATGTTTTCTGAGTTCCTGAAATATATTTGGGAACAACCAGAGCTTTGAGTTCCCACGGGTGATAAATAGCACAACAGGGAACATGCGCTGCAAGTGAGGTGTAACTTTAAGAACAAGAATACCAACTTTGAGAGCAAATAAATCAGCACTGTGACCAGTGACTAATATAATGAATGCTTATAACAAATTTGCTCTAATGCATTCTAACAACAGATTTGCTGTTCTCTCAACCCACTGGCACTGGGCACCCAAAAGGATTGTCATGATTTAACTCCAGCCAACAATTAAGTACCATGCAGCCACTTCCTCACTCCCCAGTTTAATAATGCAAATTAAGAAAATAATGACAAAGGAGACGAAAAGAGAGAGAAGAAAAAAAACCCCATAAAGACAAGTAATGCACAGTGCAATTCCTCACAACCTGCTGGCCAACACCCAGCCCACCTCTGAGCAGTAACCAGCCCCTCCCAGCCAACTCCCCCCAGTTTCTATACCAAGCATGATGTGCTGTGGTATGGAATACCCTTTTGGCTAGTTTGGGTCAGGTGTCCTGTCTCTGCTCCTTGGGGTTCTGCTGCCTCTCCTCACTGGCAGAGCATGAGACTGAGAAGTCCTTGATCAGGGTAAGTGCCATTGAGCAACAACTAAAACATCCATGTGTTATCAACATTACTCTCATAGTAAATCCAAAACACAGCACTGCACCAGTTACTAAGAAGAAAATTAACTCTATCCTAGCCAAAACCGGGACAGAGCTTTATCTAATCCTGAACAGTAAATTCACTAATATACAAATGAAAAAACAGAGTGAATTTTGTAGAAGGGAAGTAAAGCATTATGCATACATTAAAAAAAAATGTTAGAGAGCTCTTGGGCAACTTCTGCCTCTCTCTCTAGCAGTAAAATAAAAGAGATGAACAGACAAATCTAAGAGAAAAAATAACATGTATTTGCCTTTTACTTACTGAAAAGTCATCATCGGGGAACAATATCAGATCCTTAAACTGGTTATCCCCAATATTTTTTTCAATCTCTGTGATAACAGCTTCATAATCCAAAGGCTCCAGGAGTTTGGGTTTTTCCTGCTGTGGAAAAAAAGAAAAGATCAGGTAATCTCTTTACGTTCAAATTTGCCTTCCTCACCCTTCATTAACTGGGTTCTGCTGTCTTTTTCCTTTTTTTACACTAAAGTATGAATTCTTCCCAACTTGTTGCAGCTGAACTCATGCAAGAACAGTGGAAATGAGGAAGTTGGGTCACCTGCAACAGTCATTCCCCATATAATAACTAAAGAGCAACCTGTCAGCTCATCACAGAGACCAAACCCACTACATTAACTTACCTGTCATTCTCTGGAATACTCTCTTCCTCCCTAAATACACGTAGTAAAATAGACAAATGACATTCAAACAGAACATAGATATAACTTTGAGCTAATATATTTTACAATAGGTAATCTACTAATTTTTTCACTGTCTTATACAGTCCCACCTATGGAATTGCTGACAGGTTGTGAGTGTCACCACACTGTTGTACTTGGTAATAAACCAAGGTTACTCTCATGGAATAAAGTATCTGGCACCCACCCCTATTGTTTCTCTTGTAAGAAACTGGATAACTATCACTGTAATAAGACTATTATTGCCTGAAATAGCAGTAAAGTAAGAAACCACCATAGGCGCAGCCAAAGAAAAGTAAAGCCACACTGTCTCAAAATATAGCCCAAAAATAGAAAAGAAGTCCATCCGACATGACAGAATACATTAAACAGATGAAGAGTCACATATTAAGGTCACAACATCTGCTTAATTCAAACTCAGAAAAACTCAGTGAAGGGGCAAGAGAACTGCCAGAAGGGATGAAAAAGCAGATCATGATGCAACAGTGGATGTTAAGTAGGCTGCATATTACCCACTGTTCTTGTATTGTGCTAGAACAATAGGAAGTTTTTTTCCCTCCCCCTTCCCTAAACCAAAATCACACTGTATTGGAAAAGAAAGCTTTCACATCTCCATAAAACAAATTTCTGCAATGGACAATCTCATGATTCTCCATCATATTTGATTATGTATATATATAATTCACATATGGTCTATTATACGTATAACAGTCCAAATATGCAACTCTCTCCCTCTTTTGACTTCACTCTAGAGTGTTCCTGTTTTTTCCATTAATTAGCCATCTCAAGATTTCTCCCAGCCCCTGTAAGAACTGTTTCCCTTCCACATTAAGTTCAAGATTCCCTTTTGTGTCAAATGCATCTATGAAATGTTTAATTATCAGTAACACAGCCACACAAAATAGGTTAAAACAATGGGATACTCATGTTCCTAGAAAGTTATTTAATTGCCAAATAGCTCATGATAGGACCATAGAGTAACACAGGACCTCCACAGGTTATCTACTCCAAACCCCTGCTCAAAGTAAAGCAAGCTGGATCTGGCTGCTTGGGAACTAGTCCAGATGAGTCTTGGAAACCTCAAAGGATGGAGAAGCAATTTAAGAAGTTGGAGCTGTTCCTTCAACAGTCAGTCTATTAACTCTCTTCTCAGTCTATTAACTCTCTTAATCCTGTTTGCCAGCTTAACAGTTAATAAACTTCTAGAAATCATTAGTATTCAGTACTCACAGGCCAGGAGCACTATCTACTGATGGTGAGACATTAAAGACTTGTAAAAGATAGACAAGATCAACACAGAGGAGTAATAAATGAAACTGTTTTGAAAGCTCTTTCTCAAGGAAACTTGCTCAAGAACGTTGCTGTGGTATGCTAGGGGTTGGAGGGAAAGAGAAGCAATACTTGAGCTACCTAAATATGTGCCATCTTTAACTACCAACTCCCAGGAAACAACTAAAAGGTTTTTCTGCATGAATGAAATAAAAAAGGATTGTAACACAGATGCTGTGCTAAATTCCTTCCTAAGTGAATCTGAAGATGTACAAGGCCAGTTGTCTGCCTTGCCTTACAGTTATGAGAAAGAGACTGAATTAGAACTAAAACTTGGAATTGTTTACAGAAAAAAAGAACTTACCTAGAAGACCACTGTAAAATACGAAAGGCCCAAATCACAGAACGGTTTTGGTTGGAAAAGACTTTAAAGCTCATCCAGTTCCAACCCCTGCCATGGGCAGAAGCACCTTTCAATAGACCATGTTGCTCAAAGCCCCGTTCAACCTGGCCTTGAACACTTCCAGAGATGGGGCAGCCACAACTTCTTTGGGCAGCCTGGGAAGAAACAGCTTTAAAGTTTAATTTAGGCTCTGTGACAGGACTGTATACCAGTATGTGATGTTTAGGTAAGACAAGGCACCCTACTGGGATACATGAGACTTCATATTAACTCAGTCATGTCACTTTAGACTGTTCTAAGCTGGAACTTGGCCCTGGCCAGTACCAGTTGACACACTAATATCCAGTCCTGCTCAACAACTTGGGTTGAGCAGCAGCCTTATTCTTCAGTGAGGTTTCAGTCTGTCATTTACTGACAGCAGGTCCTCACAGGAACGTATGGGCTCATCCAACCATTTCACTGTGCACAGCTCACTTTTTGTTTCCTTTCAAGTTATGTTGACTCACCCCAGTATGCTTTACCCATGAGTTTCAGATTCTCCTTCATTAAAACTGCCACTGTACCTAGTTATTAAATAATCCTATATAGACGTAGGTTTCAAGGAGTTAAAACATGAAAACACCAGTGCACACTGAGTATACCATGTTTGATGTACCTCAGATTTTGGCAATGATGCCCAGGTCTGAACAAAGTTCACTCAATCAAATTTTAGCAGACAGTGAACTTTGTAGTAGTAGCGCAACTGTTACCTTCAGCAGCAAACCTTATAGCAACCACTTACAAGAAAACTGAAAGTGAAAAAATACATGCATTGACATTTATGAGGTACAAATGTTTTATGCCAGCATCTCTCCTGTGTAGTGGCTTCACTAAAAGATGTATGTTTTCTGCAGAAAGCTTGTGTCATTGACTACTCTAAGAATCCTCCCTTCTTAAATCAGATATTAGGTTTTGCAATAATCTCAACTTTTAGTAAGTCAGATATGCCACTGAAACCATAAATGTCCACTCTTCAAAACCAGACGTGTCAACATAATGTTAACCTAGGTCAGATGCTCCTTGGAAAGGTCATGAATGTTAGCTTTCAAAATCCTCTGAAAAAAACCATAAAGTAAGCACATGACATAAGTAGCCATCTTCCTATTCAAGTCCTAGACTAAGAAAGAGCTGGGGAATCACACAAATCTTGGGACTTCTCTTGAAATATGGGGGAATTCCATAAGAACGTGTGACATTTGCAGGTTCTCTATACCAAGAGCAATTACCTTTTTTGCTGGGCTGGCAGAACAAAGCAGTATTCCTTCTTCCCCCTGGAAATCCCTATGAGGTTGGGGTGAGTGCAGCTAAATCTCCTTCAAAGTTAACACCGCACAGATGTTAAGATGCTGGTGGAGGCAGGGTAAGCTATGTCACATTGGCCTCTCTTTTCAGAAACTGGCAGCACTCAGAAAGCTGCTCCTGATAGCTGTCTGAAACACTCCAAGGGGAAAACTTCTTGACAACTGCAAGGTCATTTACATGAGTCAAGAATGCAACTCAAGAAAACCCTGAAGCAGAGAAACACAGCAAGCGTATGAACATCACTGTTCCCACAGCAGTCGTTCTCTTGCTCTCAGTGCTGCAAAGGGCATGATCTGATGGAAGCATTTTAAAAGATGTTAAGAGAGAAGTCTTATGAGAAAGCTGACACATCTGAAATGTAACTAAATGTATGTACATGCGACATTACAAAATCACTGCAAAACTTTTCAGTGAAGCACTTCAATATTTGTTTTTCTATTGATGTAATGACATTACAGCAAAATCCTGTATAAAATGCAAGACTGTCTTGTGCCAACTTCCATAAAACTCCCATTAAAAAGAGATGCAAGTACTAGTCCATTCTCTATGCACCAAGTGAAAGAGATAATCTAGTCCATTCCCTGCCAACATCAAGCATGCCAATAGAATAAACGTGATTCCTCTCTTTATCTATTCTGCATGTTCTCACAAACCTTAAGACTATGCAGTACGGATACCGACTCCATCCTTTGTAGAGACAGTTCTTTGGATTTGGCAAAGTTTAGCACTGCAATGCTTAGTATTGCATCAGTGATGGGATATGGCAGCTGGTTTAGTTAGCAGTTTATCTCTAGAAGGCACGAAATGATTGCTCAGTTTTCTCAGCACAGGCAGACAGAAGCAGCAATGTTGGGATTAGCGAATTTCTCCCTGCTAGGACTAAGCAGAGATTTGTAAATGAGTAGGGCTGATTTAAAGCTAATTTAATATCCATAGTGCTGTCTCTTCTCAATTTAACTTGTCTGTTCTTTTTGGAAACAGACCAACCTAGCAATCTGTGCCAAGATCGAATTTTGCTGGCTTGGATTTTCATAATGCTTTTTATATTCTCTATCTCAAGTGAATAATGAATTATATTTAGTTGTACTGAGATAGTTGTGAATGCATCTAGTAAAAAGGCACTCTCTGAGTCCTCACCTGCCACAACAATCACAGCAGTACCATTTACTTCACACCTTGACAGTGTTGTGGAGTGAACACCTGCGTGTTGTTGAGCCAGCTTTTCCAGACTCTGAATTGTGAGGAGATTTTAATGAACGTCAGAGACAACACCACAGAGGGATAATCACTACTTAATTTCTGGGTAAAACAGCCCAGATACCACCAATGACGTACAGCTTGATTGCCTAATGGCAATTTGGTCTAGGTACAACAGCATTATTTTTCCCAGTAATAACCACCAAAAATATCAACATAAATGATTTTACAGAAACAGATACGGTACCTGTCTTGCCTCCAGACACACAGACATTGTGTATTGATGCTAGTATCCATCTTCTCTTCATAATTATAGGATAAAATGACTTAAATATCCTCCTCCTGAAGCTGTAATTCTGTGAATACTCACTAAAGGAGGAAATGATGTAACTGACACCAATAATCTTTGGATAGTCATCCCAAGCACTTCTCTGTTCTAAAAATAAGCTAGACCAAATGCTATGATTTTCTAATGCTTTAATGACGTATGATTCCCAGACACCGAATCCTGAGTATCTAAAATCTACTAAATTTAATACAGATGTTTAAACTAACTTCTTCTCTTTCCCACGCCAGGAAGAAGAAAATTCAAGAAACAGGTGCACAGAAAGAATTTAAACTGATGGGCTTCAGTTACCTGGACTAAAGTATCTTCGTAACTTGAGCATCCACTGCATGTTCATAAAGAGTCAAAAGAATTGTGGTGGCCAAGTTGGTCAGGATCAAGCAGGACTCTGATTTTGTATTTCACCCAAGCTCTGGCTTATTTAAAATTGTACTTCATTCTAGAGTACATCTGAAATACTGAAATAGGGAGACTTACAAGAGAAAGGGCCACTTACTGAAATAACAGCATCGCCTTCTTTCATTTTTTATAGACTTCTCAATGATACCCTTAACCAAGTCCAATCTTATTAGAACTCACAACAGCAAATTACATTACTTTCTGGGATGACATCAGTGAAGTGCTTCTCACACTTGTTCTTCTTTTCCTTTCCCCAGGTTAAATACTGTCTCCGGCATAATACATGCCTTTAGATTTCTTTTTTTTCATATGGTTAATAAATGTAGTTAATTTTATTCCACCAGGGTGGGCTAATTGAAGTTAAGTAAATCTTTGCCAAGCTCGTCCAAATTTAAGCTAAAGAACAGTCAGGACTCCCTGACTTTTGGAGGAGGTGTGGTGTGAAGGCTGAATTTAAGCCTGCCTTTAGGCATGCCTGCAATACAGACTGCCCCACAGCTCTGAGACATGCTAGCCACCGCGGCTTGAATATTCAAGGAGCTGAAGCTGAGGCCAGAAAACCATTCAATTTTATGGACTCACCAAAACTTTTGCTTTTTGTAGGACCAATGCATGTCACTATTCACCATCAGGCAGTACATCAGTCTGATACCTAGGGTGAATTCCATGGAAAGGGTATGTGCATTGGGTAAACCCTCTTTCCTCCCCATCAGCTAAGATTATGGGTGAGCAGCCAGATGACCCAATGAGCTCCCAGCAGTGAGTCCCATGGCAACATCTGTTCCCAGTGAGTAAAGACAATGCAGCCATGGGGGGATTATGGAGGCTGCAACACCCACAAGCCGCTGAGCTGAGGTCTCATCAACCCACAATGCTCTCACCCCACAGTCCTGCCCTCTCTCTGCTCCCAGTACGCTCCATATTGTCTTAGAGATTTTCTGAAAGGAAAGTAAGATTTGCATTTCAAGCATAAGAGAGGAAATTCAGGCTCTGCAGAAGGTATTCGGGGAAAGAACAAGGAAACACAGCCAGAACCAGCATGCAGATGGGTCTCTTCCTTTTATTTTAGATCTCACCATTTTTATGACTGTTTTGCCTGGCATGCATCTATTCACAGTCAACAAACTCTGGCCATGTTACAAAGGCTATATTTGGCTGAGTATCTGACCCACGGTCAACATACTTATTAAAATTAGTGGTACAAAGAAAATTTTCTGTGACAACTTTTCCATCCTAAAAGATATCCACTTGTCT
>JBCJKH010056028.1:4929-15222 GCA_039877255.1 Loriculus beryllinus | reverse complement strand
GTCAGTCTTTCAGGCTGCGCAGCACAACTGATACACTCTTCAGTGTCAGTGGTGAAGCCAACATGCCAATAAATTTCATTAAGGGGTTTGCCAGTTCCCACAAGATTCTGGTACAGAGAAATTTGCAAGGAATTACAACAAGCTTCAAACCCCCAAATTCTTACTGACTCAGAAATGAGTTTGACTAAATGAGACTTACTTTGTACCAATAATGCGATGGGATGAATCCCAATTTCTTACATTGGAAATTGCCATTGTTTTCTGATTCAAAATCTATCAAGGTCTACATTGCATATTTTCCAGCTTTAGCAGTTACTGTGAGGTAATTCAGTGTGTTAAATAGCTGAAAAACAGAAACACCTCTCATCTGGATGAGCTAACTCAGATAATTCTCATTCAGCAAGCCAACCGATTAGCAACCACGGTTAAGACTACATAAACCACAGGGACCTGTTCTCAGGCAACTGAGAGCAACCAACTCTTTCTGTTACCTTTTGTTTCTCAAGTTAGAATTTCTCATTGCTTTCATTACAAATTCTGAAAGCACTAGGCCTCACAAAACTATCTCACTCACGGTTCAAGTAAGCAAGCAACACAGGACTGTTGGTTCAGCAAAGCATCCATGCTGGGGGAGACTGGGGATGCTTTGTGCTATGCTCAACTTAGCCATACGTATTTCCTGAATTCTGCTTTTCAATCACAATTTCACCTGAAACTGTAGCCTTGCTGTGGTGCTTTCTGAACCTGGAAGGTATATGCACAGGCATCTTCAATGAGTAGCACTTGTCATTCTGGACATTAGATAAAACTACCAATATAGTCTGCAAAATATTCAAGGTAGTAAGAAAACAGCTTACTTGTCCTCTATGTTTATGCAGTAGCTAAAAACCTGGTTTAGGAAGTAGATAAACAAATTTCATTTAATCAGAAAACTACCAAAATCAGCATTATCATGCCACTGACAACAAGGCCTCTAAAGAAACTACTAAGTTTTCTAATTAAATTTCATGTATTGGCTTTCCAAAATGTCAAAACTGACAGCTTCTAAATAGTGAGTACATCTGAAGCCTAGATTAAATATTTGCCCATAGGTCACTTTAGGGGAAAAACAAGAAAGTCTTGTAACATATCTTAAGGGTTGGTTGTTTTTTAAGTTTAATTTACACAGACCTCTAAGCTGGTAACACTCTGCTGCTTCACTCTCCTTACGTGACCTTAGCCAGGAAAAAAATGAAGTGCAGTTATAGCAACAAAAGCTTTCCTTTAGAGCTACAATGCTGAATTTATTCATAAAGCAAGCAAGTGAAAGCCAAAGATGTTATTCACTCATCTTCATACAGACATCTGAACAGTCAGGTAGGATATGTTAGAAGGGGACTGGGTAGAAGGGATGGGAGCAGAGAGGATCTGCTGGAGCAGAGCAGGAACACTCCACCCCACTACTTGCCTCGTTAGCGATTACTTCACCCCAGGGAAGGAGAAGTGCATTGTCCTGCCCTGGGCACCAGAAAGGGGATGCTGGAATGACTCCAGTTCAACTATTCTATAAAAACACCCTGCTTCAGGTTCGCTTTTTCAGCATGGTGTCAGGTGGGCAGATTAATGGTCACGAACAGGAACATTAACAAAACTATCCTGCAAACTGTATGTAGTGGATTTGACCAAACTTTTAAGCTTCCAGTACAAAGCTTATGTAAACAGCACTCTGACTCTGTCTGTATATACACACACATACATTTATGTAACTTCATACATATAGAGTCACTGTAGTCCAAGGATAACCTACATTAAATTAAAAATACAAACTGGATTATTGGGGGTAATGGAGCCACCTATCCAGTCATCTGTATGCAGGTTCAGAGGAAGGATGAAAGTGAAGATACGCCAGGTGCTCCTAGTTCACCTGCTCTTCCACCAGGCTCATCTAGCACAAACCTGCCGCTAAAACAGTGGTGTATTTTACATGACACCATGCAAAGCACAAAATTGTCTTTTAAAATGTTTTTATTCACTTTGAAAACAAAGTTTTCAATTAGTTGACTTTGCTTTTAGAGTAAATAGGATCCTTTTTTGTTTGGGACCAAAGGGAAAACTCTAATGTCTGATAATTAGATCATGATGTTGAAGACTTTGATTACTATTGTAATTGCAAGTCTGATGAAATTGCATCACAGTGTGTGAACAAACGACATTGCCCATTTTCACTCAAATACTAAAAATCTAGATGTATGAAGTACTAGACCTGGAGACTGAGCAAGTGGCTTTTTTGAAAGGGGCTCAACCACTTCAGAAGCCACTGAAGCAAAAAGAACTGACAAAATGTTTGCATTAGCTCTAAATAAACTTTTCAAAAATACCACTTGACTTCTAGAGAGTACTCAGTAATAAGCCACTGTCCTGCAGGGCAAATCTCATACGTGCTGTTCTGCTTCATTTTACTCAGTGAATGTCTCTCTTTTTCTACCCAAGCTAGGGTTACTTATCTCTTCATGAGTTATAGATATTTTTCATGCTACATATCTGTATAAATAATTGTGTTTTCACAGAGGCTTTATCTGTAAATATTAATATCACCTATACACTAAGCACTATAAACTCAGCTTCCACAATGATGTGAAAATTATAACAGTTTTCTTGACATCAGCTACCCTCCAAGTCAATTATCTAGCTATCTAGTAAATTATACATACACAGAATGTAAACGAGAGCAAAATCTGGTCAATCAACAACCTACAATCAATTAAAACTAATCAGATCATAATTAGTCTTACAAAACAGGAGGTTCCAGCAAATTAAGCTCATCTACAGAAAATATAGGTTTAAATGAAGTATATTAAGAAATGTACTCTTTTGTATAAGGTCCCCATATACAAAAGCCTTTACAGCTGCAGTGGGCCATAACACCGCTTGGAAATCTGCATCATTGGAGGTGCAGAAGACTGACAAATAAAGTAGAGACTGGCTCCTGGTTGACAGCAGAAAGTGCCCATAGGCCAAAGATTTAACATGCTCCAATTATGAAATATTGGGTAGAAAGACACAGGTCACAAGCCACAAAAGTAAAGCCAAGTGTGCCTCTGTTTCTTAAGGCCTGAGCAAACTATTGAGAAATAAACTCTCAGAATAACATGACATGGTGATCCCATCTTAGTCTATCTCATGCCTGAAAAGAACAGAATTAGAATGAACAGATTCCCCTGAAAAGCCCAGCTATGTCCCTGACACTACAGTAGCCAGCCACTTCACGGGAAGTGTAGTGGAAACCACAACCTTCTGATGAAAAAGGCACATTACCTATTTCCAATTAAAAGCAACAGGCACACAGTTACAAATGCTCTAAGTTTTAGGTTAGAGGATGATATACTATACTGACTTTTAGAAATCATAAAAAATTCCAGTTTCATTGGCACCTCTAAATTGAATCAACTCTCAACTTCGGTCATCTGAGGACACAGGCAAAAATGAACAAATATATTCGTTTTCACCTGCAGACAGGCTTCTTTTTACTGTTACTATTTGGGCTTTATTTTATTTCTAGCCTTACTTTCCTTCAACCCCTTCTGGTGAGCACTATTCATATACAGTCAGGATTTATAGAATCAGGACAAAAACTCCTCCTAACCAGGATTTAAGAGGGTAAGGTAAGCAGCAGTGCCTGCCTCCCACCAAAGTCTTGTGAACTGCCAGGGTTAGATGCTTTCAGCAGCACCAGCAGTATTTATTCCTGGGACCCAAGACCACGAAGCTTGTACTTGGTATCTCTGACTGTACACCAATAGCTCAGGGCAGCAGCAACTACACTGTAAAGTAGCCTTGTCAAGAAGATCCATTTCTATATGAAATACCTATCAAAAATGACAGGTAGTCACAAGTAAAACCCAAACACTCTACTAGATGAGCCACAGACCATCTTAATCAACCTGTGACCAAGCGTTGCAACTGTATTTTCCTTCCTATTAAAAAAAAATTAAAGTGAATAATCTTCTTCAGTGTATTATCACTGACTTTGTTACACTGGACATGCAGAATAGCCTCAAAAGAGCCTCCAGCAAGCACACTCAAATACAGCTTGTAACTGGATATACAAAACTACAGAAGAAAACCAAACACCTGTTGCTATGAAGAAAAGGATCCATCGTCTCCAAATCATTTTTGGGGAAGCCATTAAAAGTTTGACATCTCAAGTAATGCCTCAAGTTAACAGAATGCACTGAAAACCAGTATTTCTGTAAGACTTCTTAAGAGAAGGCTCTGAAACTGCTCTAAAATTGTCGCAGTTTCAAATTCAGTCAGGGATGCTGAGGCACAGTGTGCCAGTTAATGTGATCTGCAATCCTAGCTCAAAGCCATTACTGGCAAAGCTGCCGTCTAGCACATGGGGCAGAACTTTGCACTCCAGCTTTCCATCAAGGGCTTTAGAGCTCATTCTGTTTGTTCATTCTGCACTACAGGACAGTTGCCTGGCTTTGAGAAGCACAAAGCGTCCATAGTAGATTGTGAGACCTGAAATAGCAGAGAATAACTTTCTACTCCAGAAACACCATTATGGATTTTCATGGAACTACTAAGCATGTGTTGCCAGGCGCCAAAGAGACTATCACACAATGCTGCTAGCAGTACGTGTCTGATCAATAACACGATGCTATACAACAATTTCCCTAATGCACTTGAGCTCTGTGACCCCCTGAACTTTCTATGCTTCAGTCTCAGATTTCAGTAATCATTTTCCAATGTTCAGTACCTCATCACACAGACTGATGAGACTCAGCCAATCCTACATACGCACCAAGGAACAAATCCTGCTCTCTCCTACATGTAAGTCTAAAGAGTGTTTGACCTGTAATTTCTTAGCTATTTTTTGAAGAAGGGGTGCATACTCACACAGCTTAATTTGTGGATTTCTCCTTGATTCACTTGCCTAAAGGTCCTTTTCTTCCTCCGCAGTTCACTGGGCTCCCGTCTGAATCTCCCACGAAAGCTCATTGTATCCGTAGGAATTCAAGCAGCAAACAAATCTCTCTTCAAAAGCTGTTCTCCTTTAACCTCTTTCCTTCAGCAGCTTCAGCATAAGAACTGGAAGCTGCATATACTGTTCAAGGGGGAAGTATGTCTAAAACTTACATGCTGTATCCACAGTAACTGAGCAGAAAGAAGAAAACCAGCAATAACTCATTCCTTCCTGTGAATAATATTCTGCTATTAAGGCGACAGTGTCTCATTAAACCATAAATACACCCAGCCCTGCCCCCCACTAATGCAAATCAAAATAGGAAGTTGTACAAAAAAAACCTCACTTGCAACTGAACAGCTATCTTTGTCTCAAAACGCATTACATCCTTTTCTCCACACCACCTTCTCCAGTTCAAAAGCCAAACCAGCTGCACTCTTACTTCATGTGCATGTATGTGTCTGCAAGCTGAAAAAAAGGCATTCACAGAACAACCTCCTACCAAGCCCTCAGTAGCAGACTTTAGTCACAGAGTATGCAGCAACAGGCTGATGCTGCAGGGGCCTAAAATCATCTCTGGTTTTGGACCAAGGTAACAGTTCCGCTTTTAACGTGGCATGAAACATCAACAAGAGGAAGCACCTTGCAAATTCCTAAATCTGTGTACAGTTATAAAAAGGAAAAAATAGAGAAACATGTATGCAAATATCCAAAATACTTTTTTTGGCTTGTAAATTCCTGGGTTTAGAAGTGCTTGCCACCTGCCAACTAAGAAAAATCACTGTTTGCTTCAACCCTGCTCCCACCTGAGGTGAGAGTAAAGCTGTCAGACAGAGCCTGTTTCTCAGATGTCTCTGGCAGGGGCTGTCACAGCAGCATCCCGACAAGTTAGGTGCCCCTCATTCAGTGGCTCAGAACCACAGAGGCAATGGAGCAGTGACATGAGCAATCAAACTATTCTTAATTAAGGTAGGACACTCGCCCAATGCTGGCTGAAGGCTGGCAGGGCACAAAGGTCCTTTAAAAGTGAACAAAACCCCTCAGTGCCCACACATGTGCATCTACACACACAGCCTCTTTTCTTCTCCTTTGTTCCAGCTAAGGATTCATCCTGCTGCAGCCGCAAAGCTGCACTCCCCAATGCACATAGTCTTTGTGTGGCATGCATTCGTTTTTACTTATTTTTTTATTTATTTTTACTTAATACCAGTGTGCAAAACTAAACCAAACTGACAGTTTTTCTACACTTTTTCTCCTTCTTTCATTCTGGATTTTGGCAAACTGGACAATTAGCATCTTTTTTAATGAAGTACTCTCAGATTTGCAACTTTACTCTGAGCGCCACTCTTTCTTCCTCTTTCCAACAAACAAATCTGAGTTCTGTGAATCTTTTCACGCATTCTTCAGCATTTGTAACATTTGATCCAAAGTAAAAAAACCTCTGTAGAATTTCCACAATTGTTCCACATGCCAGATTTCCATGCCAGGAGAGCAGTCACACCAAGCCCAGAATGTCTTACCTGAGCACTACGGAACAACACATTGGTCTGATTAGTCTGCTTTTGTCCTCCACAGTTAAAATATACTGCAACTTCAGGAATTAAACCCCAATCTCTATGATCTTCATCATTTAGCTTTACCTTTGAGAAGATCACTGCCTTTAAACTGAGTGCTACCACCCTGCTGCACAACTGCTCAAGATAGATTTCACTGTACCTCTACTTAGCAGTGAAAAGCACCTTTGTCTGGCCCTAGAAAATACAACAGAAACCCTTTGCCAAGGTATGCAGACATTTCAAGTGGCTACCAACATAGCACTGCAACATTAACCAAGCTGGAACCACCCTTGTTTTCTCTCAAACCACCACACTATCTATACTAAGTCCCAAGTGCCTCTCACATAACATAGTCAATGCAGCTGCCAAGACAAGAGGCCCTTGCCAGAAGTTAAATTTAATGCTGGATCAATCAGCTCCGCTGGCTTAACTTTAAGCAGACATCAGTTCCTTCACCTATCAACTCCTTTCTGCAACTGTCACACTGAACGAGCTGAGCTTCATCTTGCCTTTCCTCAGGAAGGCCTTCTCCCAGCTTCCTGCGTTCAGCAGTATTGAGGAGCCCTTCCAGGGCATCCTTTCCACCAAGATAAGGGTCACCACCATTTCCTGAAACTTTGATGAACTTGTGTTACTCCCAAATAATACAAAAGATGAAGTTAGGTTCACGTTTCCAGCTGGTCCTTATCCAATTTACTCTGCTGAGTATCTTTTGTCCAAAGGTTTTTCATTCCTAGTATTATTAAACCTAATTTATTTCCATACCTATGACAGCCAATTTTTCAGACCTGATGTTAAAGGCACTGAGCATATTTTCTCAACAGCAAGGCATTAAAAGGTTGAACCAATGAAATTACAAATAAGCTACAGCATTCACACAAAGATATAATCAGAACCAACAGCAAACAACTGCAAATAAAGATTCCACTTTCTTAGATATGTTTTGAATAAAAATCCCCCTACATTTGTAATGGGGAATAACATCTGCAGTCAAATGTCTAATAATGCTTTGTCCTGTAGCAGAAGTACAAAGCAAACTTCATTAGCATCATTAGATTTTACAGCGTGACTGCAAAAGATTTTCTAACTTATCCTCAAAGACTTCTTTATCTCTTCGATTAAAGATAACAGGAACTTTAAGACCACCATAAAATAATTGGTTATGTCAACATGAATAAAGCTCCTGTGCTGCTTTTAAATTCAGAACTATTATGCATAAGAAGAGTTATCCCAAGAAAATAGGTATTGGGTCATCAGAAATCCACAAGCCTTGGTTTATGTTTGTGAACTGCTGTACTTGATTCATACAGTCAGAACAGGGAAGTCAAAGCACTTAATAAATAAATGTGCACTTCTGAAATGAAGGACAATCCTCTCGTAACAACATTTTCTTCATTTACAAATTAAGACCACTGTGATGACACTGACACCACCATCCAGGCAGTTTCTGCAGCATAGACCGGTACTGAGAAATCTGGGTGACAAAATTAACACTTCACAACTCAGCAGAGTGCAGATCAGATACCTCCCCACCTCTCTTGAATGGCTTGTGGCATTTCCAGGATGTCAACAAGCAATAGCAACACTGAAGAAAAAACAAAGGATGCCAGCCATGCCCGACACTCAGCCCTTGGAGCAAAACCAGAAACAATTCTGCACTTTGCAACAATGACATTAGCAGATACCAATGCAGGTACTAGTGAGAAGAAAAAAATATGGTACCCGGGAGAGGGTCATAAAGGACTCCCCATTTTTTAAAACAAAAACAAAACCAGAAAACAAACCCAACCAAAACAAAACAATTTTTATACATAAACAACCACCGAACAATAAACATAGCTTTCAAGCCTTCTCTGTCCCGTATTGCAGATGTAGGGTGCAGAAGTCACAAAACTTGGAGCCCTGGTTGGTTTACTCAACTACTGAGGCCAATAATGAGGAGATTAACACAGCTAATATCCCACAACATGCAGGCAGTGCCAGCAGACACGCTATATTAATGCATACTGACGCTGCTTTTCCCATGTTCCTCACCTGGTCTTCGGTTTCAATCACCCAGCAAGATCACCGTTGCTGTCACCCCCTGACCAGTGCAGCAAGGCAATACTGCCAGAAGTCACTTATGCATTTGGAAAAAGCAAGCTGTATCAGAAGTGATGCTTTCTGTGGTCAGACTGGTTGCTGGGAAATTGATTGTAGCGAGCAGCAGCACATTGCAAGTGTTTTCAGATATGATTGCCAAAAATTTACTAATGGGACTGTGAGACTAAAACTTGAGGCGACAATGACTGGATGCCACACATTCATCTTATCTGCATCTTCCAGTCATCAGGAATAGCATATGCTCTGTAGTGGTTTGTGTATGCACGGAAAATCTGCACTTCCTAAAAGCTTCATGTTGGACAAGTATAGGAGATTACTATATGAGTACCAGAAACAGATTATTTTTATTCGCACCTACTAAAGAAGAAGGAAAGTCCTTATGACCTTCATCCCAATCCCTTTGTCAAAAGCTGAACAATCCCAACCTGTCCCCCCACAAAAAAAAGACACAAACCAAAACAAGAAGAGCGTGAAATGCTATGTATGCATCCATGCTTCAAAAATGTCCTTAAAAATAAAAGGAAAACTATATAACCAAAGCAATTTAACCAGGTAAAACAATTCAGTTCAAAGCCAGTAGAAACTACATACAAAGCAACCCTTTGCAAAGTCAATCTGGTATTGAACCAACTGGAAGCAAATGATAGTTTTCTTAGAAATATGACTCCACCTATGGTCTAACAACTTAAGCTGAAACATCAACCTTCACATACAAACACTCCATAAAGTCATAAGAGCACCTGATGCTTGTGTTTTGCTGACACATCCATACAGCTAGCTCTGACCAGTCAAAGGGCTGGGAATCCATCATGGTTAAAAGGACATCAACACACATGGTGGCGGGACAGTGTCCCTGCACAAATACTCATGAAAAGAAACCACTTACATTTGTCTGAGCTCTGCTAACAGATCTTTCCAGACTGATGTCAGTGACTCATTGACCTATTGTCAATCCATTTCTTCTCTTCCTAGCCTGACAGTGCACCAGTACCAGCGATTCCTTCCTCTGTGCCTCCACACATGCCCCAGATATTAGTGTGCTTACGCAGAACAAATCTGTGGGAGGTTTTTGTATTTCTTCACCCTGTGTGAAAGGCTAAAAAACACCTCCTAGCTGAACTGGTGGTGTCAGGAGCTGTCCACAGGCTCTACCTGCCAGTCTCTGTGCACTGCCAGAACCATTTGTCTATGGCTGGAAGTGTCCCAGGGGGGTGTGAGGACAATGAGGAGAAGGCCTCCAGGAGGGCGCTATGGCAGCTTCCAGCCTGATCTCATACACAGAGGTCAAGTGTCCTTATAGCACATGTACTTCATCACCTCAAAATGGCCTTGTAATCACACACAAGAGCTTGCCAATAATAATGTTCATGCTCCAAAAGCCACTTACTACCCCTTTTCTGATTTTACAGCTCCTGAAACTCTCTCCCACAGCCTGGGAACACAGCTCTACGTGCACACACAATTTGCCACTCTCTCCTTACCAGTCTGGGTGGAGCAATCCCAGGCACAGCTACAGGTTGGGCAAAGAGGAGATTTCAGAGCAGCCCTGCAGAGAAGGACTTGGGGGTGGTGGTCAATGAGAAAATGAACATGAGCCGGCTTCAGTGCACGCTCGCAGCCCAGAAAGCAACCGTATCCTGGGCTGCATCAAAAGGAGCGTGACCAGCAGGTCGAAGGAGGTGATCC
>JBCJKH010056024.1:0-26978 GCA_039877255.1 Loriculus beryllinus | reverse complement strand
ATATTTTGTACTATTTTGTATACTATCTTAGTATATAGCTGTATTCTGAAGGTTATACAGGCATAATTAACTGTGGCATCAGCGTTGGAGGGCAAAAGATGCTCATTAAGAAGACAGGGATGGAGGTGAGGAGCAGGCAGAAAACAAATATACATATATATGTTCAGGAGTTCCCAAGTGCCAACACTTAGATCTGCACTTTTGTTACTAAACATTTTTTCTCAAAGGCTTGTCCTGCTACATGTCCCAGTTAAGTTTTCACATTTCATGCCCACTAACTTCATTATTCCAACAAGTAGCTATCATTTATTCAAGCTTCAGGTTTATATAGTTATGGATGGCTCATTCTTCAGCTTGATCTAGTTTTGTCTCTTGGATCCTGGAGTGTATGGCAGCTTTACTGTCTCTCCTCTCAGTCCCAATTTTTTGGACTTGGATTCTCAAACATCCAAGCTATACTGGGGACTCATTGTAATGTGGTTTTGTACAATATTCTTTACTGGGAAAAAAAGGCTGAAGCCCATAGGAGAATAAAATAAAAAAGATGAGTCAACAGATGAGAGAAAAAGGGGTGAATTATTTCTTATTGATAGGTATTTTGCATTTTTTGAAGCATGGAAAGAATGGAATCTTCTGCATTGCCTGGAGTCATAAAGATTCCAAAAGAATAGCAACCTGCAGCAGTGATGGATTTTGGTGAGTGTTATTGGAAGAAAATCAAAAATTGCTAAATGCACTTAAATCAATAAGCTTTTATAGTACTATCAGTGATTAATTTGAAAACTTTTGTTGTTGAGCAAAACAAGGATTAATCTCCTGTACTTGTTAGGATATATTTTTCATGCTTTTAAGAAAAAAATAAAGGTAAAAGAAATAATGTCTAAGACACTTTGATAGTGAAACAGAATATTGATTTTATTTTTTGCCAAGAATATTCTTCTAGGTTTCTTATCTGAAGATATGTAGGACACTTTTCTAAAGCTGTCCCACTTTGCTTGTCTTTGGTTTAGGATTTTTGGGTTGTTTTTTTTTTTAAAGTTTGTTATTTCAAGGACTAGAAATCACTATTTTTAAACAAAGTAATTGCAATGCTACTATTACAGGGGTATAGTAATTTATGTGTAAAAACTTCCTCACCGATACCAATTTTGCATGTATTGTGTTTCAGTACATTTTTAAATCCTTGATCATCCTTTTTCTCTGCCACCCATGTTATTTCAGCTCAAATATAATGAGCATGAATTTTAGAAAACAATCAATCTATTTCTCTATTTATTTATTTATAATCCCTAAATCCCTTTTTACCTTAAAACCATAGCTACAACTTAAATTTGGGCTATGAGTATCCTTTCAGGGAGGGAGGTAGCTCAGTGAGCATCGTTACAGTCTCTCTGAAGGAACATGGACTCTGAAGTCCGAGTAAATGTTCTGTTGAGAAATACACAGTTGGCCTTAGTAGTTGAGAGGGTGTAAAAGTAAAGGTTTCTTATATTCTTTCCATATACATTTTTTTGTTATCTGGCTTATTTGCACAGAATCAAAGTTAATTTTTGGATATGCTACTCAGAATGCTGTTTCCTCAAAATCTTACATTTTAATTGGTTTCAGTATTATTCGAACAATTGATGGCAAGGTTCTTCACAAGTACAAACATCCAGCTGCAGTATTTGGCTGTGATTGGAGTCAAAACAACAAGTAAGTAAAAATGAACCCAAAGTTTTTATAATATTTACTATTAAAATTGATTACCAATAAAATAACATGAAGTTATTTAGAACGTGTTTTTTACTGTGATATTAGAACACTGAAATTGTTTCTGTTCCATCACAGTATATATCTGTAGTATGTAGCATATATAATAGAGGGAAAAAAAAAAAAGACAGACATTAAATACCACAAAATTGGGGTTTAGATTGATTAGATTGACTTCCTTTTAATGACTGCTAAGCTGAAGATGTACCAGGCAACTAAATACACTGTGATATATGGCAATTTTGCAGATAATTCCTAATAACAAAATGAGAACCTTTTCTCACAAAAAAAAAAAAAAACCAACAAAAAAAAAGCCCTAAAAAAACCTAACAAATAATTACATGGTAATTCAGTCTGTTCATAATTGTGTGCTGGTTGCTTGGTCAGAGTGTAGAGCAACTGCTTTTTCCTATTGCAACTAATGGATCTTTAGCGGGTTTGGTTTTTTTTCTGATTTAGTGGATTTTATTGGGTTATCAGTAATTACACCATAAAGAGACAAAGGTAAAGCAAAAATACACATTTTTAAAAAGTAAACTGCAAAATACACATCATATTTATTTCTAGACTAAAAAGCCTAAGTACTTTTTGTGATCCCTGTGACTGAGGATTTTACTATTTTTATTTTTCAGAGATATGATAGCTACTGGTTGTGAGGATAAAAATGTTCGTGTTTTTTACCTGGCAACCAGCTCTGATCAGCCACTGAAAGTTTTTACAGGGCATACTGCAAAGGTGTTTCATGTACGGTGGTCTCCTTTGAGAGAAGGAATCCTCTGCAGTGGCTCGGATGATGGGTATGTATTTCTGAACTATTAGAAAATTTAAAAACTCAAGCAGGATTATTAGAGAAATTTAAGGATCTTAAGTAGTACTGGTGATGGTACCTTAGAAAACTCTGAGTAATATAATAATTTGATGGTACCTTAGAAAACTCTGAATAATATAATAATTTAAATCTCTGCCTTGCTCCTATTCAGGCTGCAGCTTTGCTGTTAGCTTAATACAGTATTTGGGCAGCAGGTTCGTTATCTAAAATTGTCACAACTGCTGTAGCAAAGCAACTTTCCCAGTGTTTTCCAAAGTGTAGAGTCAGTGACTGATACATATTATTCCCAGGAATGAAACAAAGAGGATAACACATGCTTACATTATGTTTAAAATATGGCTGCAAGACCTGCGTTTATTTGATGTCTTTCAAAAGTATATTAAGTAGAATCTATGGAGATTTTTAATGAGTGCTAGGTACTTCTGGTTTGATTTTTTTTTTTTTTTTTTGAGGAAGAACACATCAGTCTATGGTAAGCAGGAGGAAGGAGTTTTCTATAATTTTAAGTGATGTCCCTCCAGAGTATAAAAACATTTTTTTTAAAAAGTATAACACTTTGGGGTATTGGCTTCTGTTGCTTTCCCCAGTGTCATTCAATAGATATCTATGCTTGCAGCAAACCTGTTAGTTCATAGTGTAATGATTCATGAAAGAAACCAACTTGAAAACAAACTTCTTATGTGTAAATCCAATTTCACATGGGCAAGAAGTAGTGAATCCAAAATTCTGTCGTGGTGTCATTATGATGTATTCTGATTTATTACCAATCATGGCTATGTAATAAGACTTTATTGAAGAGGGATTTCCAGAGTACAGTCACACTTTCACTTTGAGGGGAAGGGATAACTGGATAAGTTAGTCCTAGGTAAAACGAACTAAACAGTCCTTTGAGTTTATAGTACTTGGTAACACTCCTGTTCACAGTCAAAGTTAGAGTAATTTCAGATGACCTGTTTAGCACCTAGGCTTATACAGCACATAGGAACAGTATGTAAGGATCACACATGAGCTCATATTACTGTAGGGTAATCTGTATGTAAATATATAAAATGACCTTCTAACTTGTAGATTCTACTTTGTGAAGCAAGGTCTATCCAATTGCCCCTTTGCAGCACTGGAAAAACTGTAGTAGGTGGCTCTGCTGCCATGAAAGAGCTCTGATAACTTATTTAATTGCATAGTAAAGTTTAGCCAGAATTACCATGATCCTTTCAAGGACTGAACTTTTCCTTATTCTCTAGTGTGCTGAATTAGCTCTACCCAGCAATAGCAACTGTTGAAAAGAAAAGGAAATGCTGAAAACTTGCTTATTTAAAAGATAAGAATAGTAAGAAAGCTAGTATGAATTCTTCCTCATTACATGTGTAATTGGGGTGAGAGTTTCACAGTTTAAAAGCCTGTTCCAGTGTTTGACCACTCTCGGTAAATAAATGCTTCTTAATGTCCCATATAGAGGCTTTCTTCTTTTATCCTGTTTCAGAACTGTTCGAATCTGGGATTATACACAGGATGCTTGTATAAATGTTCTTAGTGGACATACAGCTCCAGTACGGGGATTGATGTGGAATCCTGAAATTCCTTACCTTCTGGTATCTGGCAGCTGGGACCATGCAATTCGAGTCTGGGACACAAGAGATGGAACATGTTTGGACACAGTTTGTGATCATGGTGCAGATGTATATGGTAATATTTTAAAATTTGATTTCTGTGTTGAAATGTGTTTTAATATACTTTAAAATTCATAAAATAATTTAATCATTTTAGTTCTCTAGATAAACTTAATTACTTTACTACATTTTTAAATGCGCTCTCCACTAGGATTAACGTGTCATCCCAGTCGTCCATTTACTATGGCATCTTGCTCTCGTGATTCCACTGTGAGACTCTGGTCATTGACACCTCTTATAAATCCTCTACAAATAAATATCTTAGCAGATAGATGTTGGGATGAGATTATTGGTAATACAGGTGAGTAAATTGTTTATATCATTGTATTATTTTTCTGTATGCTGCTATATTTTTTCCTTTTTTATTTTTTCTTTTTTTTTTTCTTTTTTTTTTTTTTTTTTAATTTTGATGTATGTTTGTGTGTGTTAGATCGTGCTGTGGAATCTGGTGCTCCTCCTTTGCTGTGTGGTAAAGTTTCCAGAGATATTAAACAAGATGTGGAAAAAAAACCAGGAAATGCTCGAGTAAAAAAACTAAGATGGTTTTCAGAATGTTTTTCAGTAAGTATTGTGCAAATTTAAGGATGTTGTCAATGTGAGTGACTTTCTCTTCTGAAGTCAATTCCCAGAAGTAAAATTTCTTTTTCTTTACCATTTTTTTATCTCCTTTTCTTAAAGGGATTTCAGAAATATGCAGAAATCAATTCTGTCTATTAACAATTCTGCATATAAAAATGTCCATTACTAAATTCTTAGTCAATTGTGAACACCAGTTGTTCACAAAGTGTAAGAAGTGAGGTAATTTGTTTTCTGTAGGAAAGGTTTGATTTGGCAAGAATTTTCTAGTGAAGCAAATGGAAAGATATGCTTTATCAAACTACCTTGGAGTTTTTGGTTTTTATCCATCAAAGAGACATCCTTATTGCAGATAAGCTTTGAACTGCCCAAGTGTGTGTCAGAACTGCTGTATTACCTTCTAGGAGCTGTAGATCTGAATGACCCATGGCCCCAGTACCCATCCCTCTGCTCCATTGCACAGTAATATTTTCTGTAAATCACTGCAGCCTCTCTCTGCAGTTGAGTTAAAAATAGAAACTGTCCTGAGAGTGCTTACCTACACAGCAACTGAAGTTGAGGTAGAATGAGGACAAAACAGACCTAGAACTGTAGTTTCTGTCAAGCTGTGTTGTAATTTAAGTCAGTACACTGATCTACACAGACCTAATAGATCCAAAATATTTGGTTTTATTTCTAGCTACATTGAAGTGTATGAAATGCTGAAACAATCTGTCTCAGTTACAAATCTTGAAATTTGCTGTTTTATTAAAAAATACATTTTTATGGAATTCCTTGTTTTACAGAAGTTATAAATTTTGATGTCCTATGTTGATTTGGCATTGAAACTTTACAAGAATATTAGAATATTCCAAGAACAAAACCTTTTTTTGATCAGCTGTGTTCAGTGCTTTTTGCGTCCAGAAAATAGCATTGTGCTTGATCTATAAGCGGTCAATAAGAGCTTTAACAGACTGAAAGAAAAGGGAATATTCTCTCTATTCTCCATGCCCCCAACACCAACTTGTAATCCTGTTATTCTTAGAAAAGCTCTTTCAGATCAGATGGTTTTGTTTGTTTGTTTGTTTTTTTAGAGCTTCTAATTACTCGCTTCTCTCTTTTAGGCCTCATTCAATGTTAAGCCATTGTCATAGCTCTACAGAAGGATTGATTCAAATGTTAGACCAATAAAAAGGCTTAAAATTTATTTAAAAAAATGCCTTGTTGGCCTGTAATATTCTGTGCATATACATTTATACCATGTGTATCTATTTTGAGATTTAATATTAAGATAGTAAACCAGATTGTGGCAGTCAATCCTTGAAGTTGTTTTTTGCCTGGCCCACACCTTTGCTTTACAGAAAATGGTAAACAAGTACTGGGGCAGCATCTGATGAATGTTGTTTTATGCCATTAGTAGCCAGCAAATAGCTTGCATTCCTTTGGGAGCAAAAGGGAAAGCTCAAATGGCAAGCCATCAGCTGTGTCCACACATAACCAGATATTTGGGTTCATGGATTTTGCTGTATGTTCACAGCCTTCAAGAAGGTAGAAGGAAATGTATCTTGAACTAGTTCATGTCTTCATAGGAAAGCTTCTAATATCAAAATTGTCTGAAATTGTGTTTCTTGAAATCACCAAACAAATGTTTTCCAATGTCTTGAACAAAGTTCAAGTTTCTCTCTTGAACATTCCGGTAATACAACTCTTTTCTTCTCTAACAATTTTAGCCTCCAGGAGGCAGCAAAAATTTATGGGATTTGGTTGCTGTAATAAAAGGACAGGATGACAGTTTGCTTCCACAAAACTACTGCAAAGGGATTATGCATATAAAACATCTCATTAGATTCAGAATGGTAAGTGAAGCATAAACAGCAGGTGAAAATGGTTGTTAATCTATACAGTGTTTCACTTATTTTTGAAAAGAACTTGTAATGCTTTACAAAAAAAGGGTCACAATTTATTTCATGTCCAAATTTTTTTCATGCACAATGTTAAAATGCTAGGTTACAGTTCTTAACTGGAAAAGCATTTTCAAAATAATGAAAAAGTAATTGCAAAGTCAGCATCACAACAGCCTGAGCTATGAAGCAAGTTTGTCTTCCCTGCAGAAATATGCTCTGAAGCTGTCTGGAAGGAGTGGAAAACCAAGAACTTGTCATTAATACAGACATGCAGCTAAAGAGTGATTCAGATATGAATGTGAAATTCAAGTAGTAGGCCATAAATTTCTTAGTAGCTGCAAATATGAATATGTAACCAGACATGCAATTTGCACAGTGTACAAAGGGATATGCGGTATTGTCAGGGACTTCTTAGGGATACTTAAGAGTCCCATACTCTAATGACTGATTTGGAAAAAGAGGAAGGATTATCTAGTGGTATGGATCAGGAATTGCATAACACCCCACTTGCCACCTCCAGAGCTAAAGACTTGCCAGGTTTCACCTGATGTTTGTTGTTGCAGGCTACCTTTTGCAAAATCAGACTCAAAGTGTCCTGCACTACCTCAGGACTCTTAAGTAATGGAAGCTTTTTATTAGTGAAGTTAACTGTAATAATAACAGCTGCTCTGCTTATATTATGAAGGTCTGTGTGAGTGCCCATGTATCCAAAAAACAGTTTTCTCAGCCAGTTAGGCTGAGAAGAAAACATTTAATTCTTGACTCTCATGCAGTGAAAGCACTCTGTTTATCCCTGCAACTTGTTTTCATGCATTTACAACTCAGGCAACCTAGAGTAACTACAGTAATTGCTGTTCATTCTGTGGATCTGAATTAAGTGTTTACATTAATTAAAAGCATTTTGTTCCCTTTTTGCTGACTCAGAATCTTGCTACACAGCTTTAAGGAAAAGTATGGATAGGGTAATGCTGGCTGTTTGTTTATGACTGCTAAAACCATTTTCCCTTATGAAACTGCATGATGGCATTGCAGCACCTAAATATTACAGAATGAAGTAGGGACCTAGAGCAAGTGGGGTTTTCTGTTTTAGCAGACTTAAAGGATACATCAGAGACTTGAGCATGAAAATGATAAAAAATATAGAGGTTCCAAATAAAAAAGTAACATTGTTTTAAAAAAAACAAATCCTTTGCCATCCTCCTTATATGGTATTCTAAGTCTTGAATAGCCAAACCCCGTCTCACATGTACTGCTGATAAAGTTTTTAAAATGTGAAGCAAAGCTTCTTTGTGCTGGTTTGTTTGGGGTTTTTCTGTTGGTTGGGGTTTGGGTTTTTTTTTTAACTGTGATCCTGTTAGCGCTTATTTCTAAAACTCTGCCACATGGAGAAATTTAGTCTTGTCTCTTCAACTAATATTAAAATAGCAGTGGTTGGAAATGTAAATCATTTACTGGTCATAAGGTTCATGGGGTATGACAGATCAGGACATCATTTGAGCCTGTCTTTATTCTGTCTTTATGTGGACATCATTGTAATGGTACTAAGCACAGTTCCCAGCCCTGTATGGTTTATGTTCGCAGATATTTTTTGAAATTTCATAAAGATCAAGATATTACATATGAGAAAATGGTTGAGAATATAAATATATATATATGTAAGAGATTAAAAATAATTGAGGAAAATGTGTGCAACAAAACATTAACAGTTAACTTTAACAAATAGTTTACTGTAATCTCATTGTAAGCACTTCAAATTACTTCACTGTAATATCTTCCAATTAGCCTTTTCTTAGAAGGATTTTTTTTCTTAAATTAATGCTTTCGTAATTCATTGTAACATTTGATACTAATTCTTTCTGAAGAAAACTTGTTTTCACCACAGAAAACTGTCCTATTTTTAACTTTTTTATCTTTTCTGTTGTTTTTGTGTTGGTTTTTTTTTTCCCTCAGTCCAGGGCACAAGAACTAACAACAGTAAAAATGTCCAAGTTTGGAGGTGGTATTGGTGCACCAAGCAAAGAAGAGAGGCTTAAAGAAGCGGCAGAAATACATTTAAGATTGGGACAAATTCAGCGATATTGTGAACTAATGGTAGAACTTGGAGAGGTAAAATATCAGAGCATTCTTGAAAAACAATAAAAGATTAAGGTTCTGAAAACTAGCTACCTTGTCAAAGGTAAGGTAACAGCAAAATGGGTCACAAGTCCAGAAAAGTGTAATCTTGCTCCAATTATATTATTTTTAACATATGCAGTCTAATGCATAGCTCATTCCTTATTTAACTTCTTGACAAATTTATTTCTAATGGAAGACACATGAAGCTAGTTAAAAATATAACTATGTTTCTCAAAATAAAATGGTCAGGTTAAATGTACTGCTGCTTTCTCCTAGTGGGACAAAGCTCTCTCAGTTGCACCCGGCGTTTCGATGAAATATTGGAGGAAGTTAATGCAAAGGTAAGGTAATAGATTAAGGTGCTGAATTGTGGCTTCTGTCCACAGAATAACAAATATAAGTAGGAAGGATGGATATTAACACCGGTTGTACTTTGCTTTTGCTACAACATTCTCTTGATGTTACTTTTTGTTCAGTAAGCTTTGGGGTGGAACTGTGGAGGATTTCAACGACGATTCTGTGTACGGGAATCAAGTTAAAGGGTTGAGCATAAATTGCAACTTTAACCTTTTAGTGCAGTATCCACAGTTTGCAAGTTTTCTGAGGTCTGGAAAGGCAGATGGGTTTCAGTGAACTTTATGTAGCTTCATCTAACACCTACACCATAGAGAGGAGTTTAGTGATCAGTTATATATTTTATTCATGTGTTTAATTAGGAGAGCTGATCAGTTAATTCAAGAAGAAAATGATGATGTCATCCCATACTGTATAGCTGTCGGAGATGTGAAGAAACTAGTATCTTTCTTTACTTCAAGAGGCCAGCTTAAAGAGGCTCTTCTTGTTGCACAGGTATTATTACATAGAAAGGGATGGTAAATGTATTTAGGTATTTGTTTATAACTCTGACCATAGCAATCGTATTTAAAAGGCTACCTCTGTTCACTTCTGCAAAATGGCTGAATACTAATGCTACCCCATTCTTTACGTTCATATTGTATTGACCAGTTTTTATCCAGAAATCATAAGAAGATATCTCATATTTACAGATTTTAAGCCCAGTTCTTCTAAATGGCAATCAAATGTCCAAATGAGAACCAGTGTATTTAATTTTGGTTAAAATAGAAAATTAACCTGATTTTCAGCAGTCAGTATCATCCTTAACATCAAAGACATTTAGGATTTGTCTTGCGTTTCTAGTGAGATCTTGCTTACATTACTTCCTATAGAATCTTTGGGTGAAACTGCTCAGTTACAGTAGTAATATAGGAAATCAAACTTTCAAATTAGTGTAAAAAACCAATACAAAAGACTACCAAGAATACATTCTGATTTGGATGTAAACACTGAGTTAAACACAGCACAAAATATGAGAAATTTTTTTCATTCTCTTCCACCATTCATTTATTCTTTTTGAGTAATTTCTACATACTTAATATAGCTTCTTAAATAAACTGTCACAATTTTTCCTTGGTACACTCTTTCATGCGTTGAACATTCAATTGCTTCAGAGATAAGAACTTTAATGATGCATGTGAATTTGTCCTTTAGAAATTGTCTATATGTTGTTGTGCACAGAATGGAACTTTGAGGTATGCTTAAATTCAACAGGTTATAAAGTTTAAACCTCCAAGCACTCTAAAGCTTTAGAAAGATTATTTTTCTTGTAAGGGTGACATTGTGGAGTTGCTTTTAGTACAATTCATAGAATAGTCTTTGTTTCAAAGGTTTAATCAGATAATATTAAACAATAAGATACCAGAACTTTCCCTTTTAACTGAGCCCTGAGTTTTAGTGTTGTTAACCAAGCTACACCTTAAAGCACATGAAAGAATTTCCTTTGAGCTCATACTGATTTCTTCTTATTTAATGACAGAAATAATTTATTGCCCGACATGAAAAAGGGTCATCTTATGCCACTATCTGAGCCTTTCCAGATTAACTGGTATACCTACTGAGAAGTATCTATGGAGTTCATCCTCCACTGACAGCCACTTTTTCTTTGGAATGTAAAATTCAAGGTTTTACCCTAGACTGTCCATTTTAAACATATTCAAATGCTCGGAAAAGTCCTGTACAAATGCACAGGAAAAAAAAATCGCTTGTTTCTATAGCATTTCTTGTATGGCTGAGTAAAACTAAGCAAAAACTTACTTATGAATAATTTAATTGGTTTAAATATTTCCTTTGTTATACCGGGCCCTCAGAAGGATTTTTGTAGATCATAGACTTTTTTTTTGGTTTTGAAACAATGCATTTCATATTCAGTTTGATTTTTATTTTATTTTTTCGTTCACTGCCAGGCAGCTTGTGAAGGAAATATACAGGTATCGCCACTCTGCACAACAGGTGGATCTTCAAATTCTGATGGAAACAATACAGATGATTATAATGAGTAAGTTGTTCTTTCTATATCTAAAGCCTCATTTTTATGCAGAATGTAAAGTCATCAAGGGAGTTAAACCTTAGTGGTTTAATTTGGCGTCAGGAATGAAGAATTCGACAACAAAATGTTGTATCTTCTAGAACTTAGTTGGTAGAGTTACCTACTATCTGATGCTCCTCTGAATAATTCCTCTGTTGTCACTTCTGGCACCAAATAGATTTTTCATATGTATGTATTATAAAAATCCTTTTCATTTGCCTGATGTGTTCCTCTGCAATTAAATATGGTTAAATATGTAGCATTTTAACATTGAACTTTTGGTAAGTAGAGTGAGAGTTAGTATTAACAAATATATGTGAGACCCTACGTTTTATGCATCTTCTCCTGAAGCTTTTACTGTTTATCATCAGTGAAATTTCTGACAATGTATGCTAATGGCCATATTTTCATTGTATGTGCTCGTAAAACAAAACATGCATCTCTCCTTGCTTAGAATGGTGGTCGAAAACCTAACTTACATTATCAAGTTATGTGTGTAGTAACAAAAGCACCTTGGAGGTTGTGTAGTTACTTCATTTAAATGTACAATTTTTGAGCAAATGGAGAAATACTTATGCAGAGTTCACAGGTACAGCATGAATATCCAAATATTGGATTTTTCTTCTGTCAATATGAGGAGACATTTCCGTATTGAAGTAGATTTTGGGAAACTGACACACTTGAATGTGCAGCAGTATCAGTGGTGGATGAAGCTCAAACTGATTGCATTTTTAAAGCTAGTGGTATCATTTTCTGTAAGTCAAAGTGAAATTTTAAGGTACAGAAGCAAATGTGGTGACTTGTACATAAATTAAGAGCAGAAGAAGTCCAGCCTTTGAGTAACCTTGCATAATTCACGTTTTGTTTTTGCAGGCTTCTGCACAAGGTCAGTAAAGAACTGGCAGAATGGTATTTCCAAGATGGCCATGCAGTGCTTGCAGCCTGCTGCCATCTGGCTGTTGAAAATACAGAGGTAATTTTTTTTCTCTTCTAAATGGAAGGGCTTTGGAAAGGCCAACATTGACTTCCTTTTTACATCTCCACATGTTAATTATTTTCTAAAAATGTATGCACCACATTCTAAAATGTGTTACTTATTCTTGGTGTTTGCATTCTATAAATTTATAGTGAGTTTGATCCTTACAATATCCCTGATTCCATTAAATTCAAGATTCAAGATTTCCCTCATGTACAGGAAGTAGTATTTTCACATATATAGTATCTTGTTATATTAGAAAACATAAGGTACCTAGGTACTTTACATATATACATATACATACAAGTATTACTGTTTACGGTGACTCAAAAAACCCATTCAGAACTGGAACTTTATTTTGATGCAATCTCTGCCTTACAGAATAGTTAGGGTTGGAAAGGACCTTAAGGTCATCTAGTTCGAATCCCCCTGCCATGGGCAGGGACACCTCCCACTAGACTACATTGCCCCAAAGCCCTGTCCAACTTGGCCTTGAACATTACCAGGGCTGAGGCATTCTCACTTCCTTAGGCAACCTGTTCCACTGCATCACCACTGTAGGAAAAAGTCTATGCAGGAACCAGTGACACATAGGAAACTTATTTAGAGTTTTCTTTGTCTTTTTGTGGTTTTAAAAATAGTTTCTTCCCCTTATTCTGCCTAGATTTTGTTGTTGCTGACTCAGTGTTTTTCTTCCTCTATCTCTCCAAATGAGTAAAATTCCATCATAATGGGCTGTTAAGAAAGAGATCAATAATCTATCATTCTGTATTTCAAAATAGACTTATTTCACGTCGTTGTGTAGTATCTTTCTATTTATATTCTGCTCTGCCTATCAGCAACTCCAGCTGACAAGAAAGGGTAAGAACAGGAGAGTCCTTAGTTGGTTTATTTTTTTGTTTGGTTGGTTTTGACTTTTTTAAGTCTTCTTTCATCAGAAGAGAGGAAATACATGCTGTGAAACCCAGTGTCCCTGCTTAAGACTAGAAGGAATTGTTGTAGTTTTTAGGTATAACATTTATGTGATATTTTTGATTGGATAAAAAAAACTTCTGCTAAAGTAAATCTATTTGGTTATTTATAAACTGATTAACATATGGTGCACAATTATTTACTCATTTAAGAGACCCAAATTACATATAGAGTTGCTTTAATTAATGCCTATTTTGTCCTTCTGTAAAAAGCAGTCTCATAACGAATGTCTTATGCTCAACATGGTGAATCCGCAAAAATGCTTGTGTCCCTTGATGAAATAATTTTTTCATTGAACAAGCTTGCGATGACAAACCTGATTCGTGGAAATGAACTGGAGCTGGCAATCAGTGTGGGTACTGTCTTAGGAGAAAGTGCAGCACAAGCAACACATTATGCCCTAGAATTACTAGCAAGAAAATGTATGACAGTAACAACATGGTAAGAATTTCTTAATCCAAAGATTTCTTTCCCTCCGCCCCCAACGAAATAATAAAGGTGTTTCATACTGAAAGTTTTATAGACACCAAACTACCGTGGGTAGGTTTAATAAGAATTGCTATAGTAGACCTTTGAAGTACAGGGCATGCAAATGTTCTGCTTTAATCTCAAAATACATTATATGTGGTATAAATGAGAGAAGAATCATTGTCAAACACAGTATGAAACCCACTGGAAAAAAAAAAAAAAGGCAAAAAACCAAAAAACTAGGTACTTGGGTAATAGGTAGCATTGCAAGTCCTAGTCTGTACTGAGTAAAAATGACTCTTTTGGACAAAGTAAAACTACAATTGAATTAAAAAGTCAAAAGGAACAGAAGCTGTGAGGTGATTTTTAAGTGCTTGATTGAAAAATATAAAAATCTATGAAGGTAAGGAAATATTTTATATTGGTTTCAGGAATGCAAGATAGCTAACAAGATGTAAGGATAAAATGGGATTACTGTTTAATTCTGCTGGAGTAATTTATCTGTTGCGTATAGGGGAAATTTTCCTAAATTTTCTTTTCCTTCTTGTAGTGGTTTTGCTTTGAAGGACACAGTTTTGGTCTGTGTTTTTGTGTACCAGTGAAAAGTAGGAAATGTTTCTAAGGTATATTTGGCATCTGTACAGGTGTTTCAGAATTAACATCTCATAGAAAATATATGTATAAACAGATATTGCAATTAAGCCTCAATTTTTCTGCTACAGAATTATTTGCTTAAGTATCTAAGAGAAACCTAGAGGAACTCATCTTTACAAAGCTTTTAGGCTGCCTTAGACAATGAAGTATTTTAGAAAAAGATAAAATAAGAAATGGATGATGTTCTGCTTTGGTTTTACAATGATTTAGCATTTCTGCATTGCACCATTCTAACAGGGTTCTTTTGTAAATGCCATTCTACAGCATTTAAAGTCTTTGAAACTCTTCCTCTGATCTCTCTGCCTTCATTGTGAAGAGTGATTTTTTTGTAGCCCCTGATAGGAGTCACTGAATATAGAGTTAAGAAAAATAGTGTATATTTTTTCCAGTTGCATAACAAAAGCTAGTTCTGATCTCAGTGTATGACAAATACTTATAATAGTATGGTATTTATGCGTATGTACATAAAGCTTCTGCAAACTTATGCATGTGTACACTGAAGTCTACATGGGTACACATGATAAAACTGCATATTGCCTAAGTTTACATTTGTATTTTTCAGTGGGTTTCATATGCTATACTGAATACCTATTACAGCTATACCCTGCAATCCTGCATTCTGATTTGCAGACATTGCAGGATATATTTCTGTTCTGTAGGAGAAGGTTAGAGAATCCTGAATCTCTTCATATTCTGTAATAAAGAAATACTGGCACAACATAATACTATTTGAGCCACTGCATGTATAAGTTCATGTACAGGGAAGCTTGAGTTCAAGGTCCTCTGATATTGAAGGGCTCCCTTTTTGTTTTTCCTAGTTGTTATGCTTAGGGATATCCATCAATTCAAAACACTCCATTGTAGAGACACACTTAATTGTAGATGCCTCAAGGAATACCAAAAGCACCTTAATGGGTTAATAATGAAATAAGTTATTGATGAAATGTATTTTGGATTTTGGTGGTATAGGGTTTTTGTTTGTTTTTTTTAGAAATGTTCTAAAATGTAAAATCAAAACAAAAAATCAAACTAAAAATTCATGCCCTTCCCCATCTTTCCAAATCTACAGCCTTGGGAAAATGTGTGAGTGTTTAAGAACACCATTTTCATTTCATTTGTGCTTAGCATCTAAATATGGTTAAAATCAACCTTAAGCTATTCAGAAGGCTAACAGTGTTTTACTGAAGACACTGAATTCTGCATATGCAGACTCAGCAACCTGATTTTGTTCTTTATACTGACCGTGGTTTCAGTTTGATTCTTAAAAACTCCAGGTAACAGCATTCATAGACCATTATGTAAGGTCTTTAGATTATTTTTTTTTCTTTAATAAATGTTTGATTTCATGGTTTTGGCAGAAAAATTTCTATTAGTTTTTAAAAAAGTTTAAGTTGCTTATGAAGATGGGTCCATGTGACTAACTGATCATGAAAATAGTTTACAAACTTGTGAAATATTCTATATACTGAAAAAAGCCTTTCTGTAAGTTGGAAAGGTGGTTTTTGCGTGGTAATAGTATAACAGATTTTCCAAAGACCTTGTGGCATTAGCTTCTTTAGTTTGTCAAAAGGCACTGGAAAGCTATTTTTTTGTTGCTAAGGTCAGTTAACCTGACCCTTAGATTTGCTGTTGTAGTTTAATTATTTTCTATTAGATTTTTCCTTTGTAAATTAAGAATACAAACCAAAGTTTTGTTCATTACTGTTTCAATGTCTTCTTTTTAGCTTTCCATCACTTGGATACAGGTATTTTGTTTATCAAAAGAGATTTTGAAACATGTGACTTCACTAATGCTAAAAATGAGCTTAAACTAAGTGTTCTAATTTTTTAAGTGTGATCAATACTTGAAAGTGGATAGAAAGCAGTTGCAAATATTGGACAGTAGCTTACTCCAACATTTTTAAGCCAAAGACCACATCCTGAACATCCAGGGGAATTCAGTAGGAGCTTTATGCCTTACACAGAGGCAAGTCAGACATGTGGATCACAGGAGAAATGATGCGTACCTACATGAATAGAAGTCACAGAACAACCAGCGTAATCAGTTATTAAAAGCTCAGTAGAATAACTGTTTCAAAACAATTTCCTAATATTTTTGTCTTTTCCCTCAGCTGCTTGTTGTGTCGGGGGGGACAATGGTAAAAAGTTACGAGTGTTTCAGAAATGTCAGTTTTCTAAAACACAATTTTCCTTTCAGAAAGATCACATTCTTTTCATGTATAATCTCTTTTGTAATGTCACAGAAGCACTAGCCATTCTGGATGACTAAGAGATGCTTTATGGTGATGCTATGGAGTTCCAGAAACCTTGAAGTTTGAAGATGATTTCATGACAGAGCTACATAAATGTCTTCCCTTCTTTCAAGACTGGATGGGTCCTACTTTCCCTTCCCATCCCTGCTCACATATTCTTCCCTCTCACTTTGAGGTGGTTCTGATGCTTTAGGTTGCACAGCTCTTTAATTCAATCAACTAAAGCAACAGAACTCATGACTACCCAAAAAAAAAAGCCTCATTTATTGCAACAAAATAGTCTTGGAGACTGAGGTTGTTTCTGCTCTTCCCTGGAAATATATATATATTTATTTATTTTTTTAGCAAATACTTATTTCTAAAAGTAATGTAAAAGAGAAAACAGTTTCCTCCTATTACAAACTGTCAAGAGTAACTGTATCATCTTTTGTTTGTGCAGGGATTTAGCAGTTGATCTTCTTATGATGATTCCTGATAATAAACTGCAGTTAGCAAAGCTATGTGCTTTTTATCCTGGATGCACAGAAGAAATAAATGACCTTCATGAAAAGGTACAATGAAAAAGAATTTGTCTGAATGCTAACAAGAGGTTATGTGTTGATTTGTTTACAAATTTTAGAAAACTTGGGATCAAATAAATCTGTTGGGTAAATTTGTCACTAACAGTCTTATCCTTTTTTGAGTACCTCTTTTTTTTTTCTCTTTTAGTCTTAACTGACTTTATTTTCAGTATTGCACAAGAAAAACTTTAATTCCTTAATCCTACTCTTGTGCAGTCTTTCCATGGCAGAGGTTACTTCCTGAAGTAGGTTATGGTCTTCAGATTTATAAACTCCTCATCACTGAAGTGCAGCCTAAACATGTCTTGGCAGATCAGCTTTCTGTACTCTCCTGAATTGGTTTTCATCTTGTCTGTTATCTCCTTAAATGCCTCGTTTCTCTTCAGCAGCAGCAGGGTCTGCTCCATGAATGACCTTAAGGTTCAACTCAGACTGCAAATCTATTAAGCAGTAATAAAAAGTTAAAAAAAAAAAAAAAGCCAAACAAAAACAACATTAGCAACAGAAACTGCTAGTGCTCTAAATTAAAATTAGAGAACCTTCTCCTGTGGTGTTCTCTGGTCTAGATGGCTTGCATAATGTGCATTATATGCAGTTTGTCCTTCAAACAATGAGACTTCTTTCAGAGAACTTGATCTTACTGCTATGTGCAAACTTCAGTATTTCTCTGCATCTTAGAGAATTGTTTGAACACTACAATAATTCCTTGGCAAAATCTTTGTTTTCCAGTGTAATCTTCCTGATGCAGAAGAATGTATGAGGTTGGCAGAGAAAATTCAGGCTGATGGGGATATATTTGAAACTATAAAATACTATCTATTAAGCACAGAACCTGAAAAGGCTCTCCCTATTGGCATTCAATATGTGAAAGGTAGGTGTTTGGGTGAAGAAACCTTTTAGCACATAAGTCTTTTGTATAGCTTGCCTCCTGAGGTATCTTTTATTTCTGTTTTTCAACAGAGCAACTTTGTGGCTCAGACTGGACTTTAGATTCCATCTGTCCGTACCTTGATCTTCTAAGTTACATACGCACTGAACGATTAGTGTTGCATAAATGTAGTGAGTGAGTATATTTTCCTTACTTATAAAAGTGGAGTTTCCATTAAAAGAAATGTTTGGAATTTTAAAAAAATATAGGTGCACACTGTTGGTATAATTTTTTTGTTTACCAGAAGAGGCAAAAAAAAAATAAATTCAGCGAGCAGGCTAGTTCCAAAACTGGAGAATAGAATATGGAAGTTTTCCTAAATTTTCAGTGTTTAACAGGAAGAAAAAAGATATTTCACTTCTTCTGCAGGACATTTATAATAGGTGAATCAGTGTTGGTTATATCTGAAGAATCTCACTTTGGTCAGAGGAATCTCACTGATTTCAGTTTTCTGAGGAAAAAGAGCAGTGTATGCCACACATAATGCAGGTTTTAATGTCAAAGTGTTGAGGAAATTTGAGCTACCACTCTCAGAATTAACTCTAAAGTAGTTGGATGGCTGTGGTTTGTGTTTATGACAGGTGATTGAAGCTGGGCCTGGGTGCCTGTACAGGTGCACTTGTGAAGAACTAAAGGAGCAAAAAGCTTAACTTAACTGGGGCCTGCGAGGAAGCTTGTCAAAACTGAAGTCCACACTAATAAATAGGGCAATTTTACTTACATTTAAAGTTTACTGAAAGATTTGAGTGATGTTGTCTTTGTAACTTCACATTATTGTGCTTAATATCTATGTGTTGTACATGCTATTTAAAATTTAATAATTGAGATCAATATAAAGCTAATGGAGTCTGTTTTAGCAGTTAAATCACACAGAAAGTAAGCATAATAAGCAAACATAGATTCTTCACAAAAGATGGATAGATAAATCAGGTTTCATGATTATAATTTGAATATGAGTATCTTTAATGTTTTTGCAAATGCTTGTTGTTATTCATGATTAATACTCGGTCCGTTTACAGATTTCGGAATGAGTTGCTGATTTTGTGTGGTTACATTGGTGCTTTACTTGCTATCAGAAGACAGTACAATAGCATTGTACCTGCACTTTATGAGTATACAAGGTAATACTGTGTTTTCAGTAACACTGAGAAATCTGTCCCTATTATGACGTATGCTATACATTATCCCCACTTCTTTCACACTACCCCTCCCCCCCAGAAAAAAACCCAAATGTTCATAGGTCTCTTATAAGGGTATACCCAAGCCTGAATATAGAACCTTTCTTATTTTCCTTATGAACTGTACACGTAGAAGTTTCTGAGGCAATGAAACAAGTTGTGAATACTGGATTTCAGTCAAACTCTTAATTCTGTAAGAAAAAAAAAAAATGTTTAGAAGTAGATGAGTATTCAGCATTAGCTCCATGCACGAGTATATGTTGATGGTAACAGTTCTAATTTTGTACCTATGTGTAGACCGTTTACCAAGATTTCCTCAGTATCAACAAGGACAAGCTTTGAATTTAGAGTTCATGACTGGGTAGTAGGTTGATTCCCACCAAGAAACCTGATCTGACTTTCTGTTATTCAGTGAGCTAATACTCTCAGGTATTAATATACTTGACCTGGCCTGGTTCTGCCCACTTGGCCCAGCTCATCCCCAACCAGTCACCTATCTAGGCCTATCTGACTAGATTTGATTGACTTGAACCAGCTCAGCCTGACCCAGTTGACTTGATCTTACTTACTTGATATAAATGGACTTGGCTTGATTTTACCCAATCTACTTGATGTGATCTGACTTGGCCCACTTGACTTGACCAGACTTGGCTTGACCCAGGCCAGTCTGGCTTGGCACAATCCAGTTAACCCTACTCCATCTGACCCGCTTGATTTCACTTGATACACTTGACTTGACCTGACCACACTCAGAAGGAGAAAGATTAAAATCAATAATCTTTATCTTATCTGGTAAATAAAATAGGCTTATATACAATACTTCAGTATTTCTTCCTCAGAGTATAACCAGGATTGCTTAGTCTTCCTGTCTGGTTTAGTAACAGTGCAACTCTCCAGCTGACTATCTTCTATTTCTCCCTCACTGTTTAGGACTGTCAAATCCTTTTGGTTTCGTTGCCTGACTTGCTGGGTAGCAAGGCCAGCTCCAAGATGTCACTGATTTTATAGTGCAAGCTGTGTTGGCACTGTTCTTGCTGTTACGGCTCCACTGGCTGTTCTGTCTAACCGCTGTAGTTTTGTTGACAACTTCGCTCATTTATCTCTTCATCAGAAATAAATTTTACATATATGTTGTCCGGTCCTTTCATACCTTAATAGAATTGTGACCTTTTGTACATCTCCTGCTATTTTATTAGAATTGCCCAACAAGGATAATTAACATAAATTTATCATGTCTTAAAACCATGTGTTTGCCCCTTTTCTTTGACTCCTCTCCATCAGATGTCTTGACAGCACTCCTTTCCTTTTAGCCATGCACATCTCTGAAACTTAATGAGAGGATAAGGAAAAGGAAAAGGTCTGTTTACATTTTTTGCTTTTCTGAGCCATCAGGCTTATTTATGGAAAGCAGCAACATGAAACACAAGTGATACTTTGGCTGTCAGCTATAAGTTTTTCTCAGAACAATGCTGCTGTAATTTTTTTTCTCTCATTGCCCAATGTTTTCAGGATTCGTAGATTTTTAGATTCCATCCCATCTTAAACTTACCGGACACTTGCATGCCTAAGCTGAACATTTTTAAGGCATTCCAACACAAATGCAAATTAGGTCAGATAATAACTGTTCCGTGCAGGGATTTTGAAACTGTTTTCCACAGTAATCAGGTGAAACAAGGCTGTCCCAGAGCATGTGTCAAACCGTGTTTCTCTAGCTGTATTTTTATCATATCTGCTATATATAGGCAAAATGGGTCCTTAATTTTAGTAAAGTTGTCATTATTTAGAAATAGGAATGCATATAACCTTAAAATAAGAATGGCCTAGAAAAAAAAAAAAAAACAAAGCTAATTAAAGATAAGCTTAAACAAGGTGTAAATAGAGATAATTAAAAACAAACTTAAATTAGAATGTATACTTTTATATCTAGTAATTTAATATTTCTAAGGTTTAATATAGTGCTTATTGTGAAGGATCAATTTATTTTCATAAATTTATTTCTATATCCATTAAACAGTAGTTTTATATTACTACTGTCTCTCTTGGTTTTCTTCTAAGAAAATATTTGTTGTTAGAATTAATTTAGACTTTGATTACTTGCATTCTTTTTTAGTCAGCTTTTGAAAAGACGGGAAGTGTCTGTACCTTTGAAAATTGAACAGCTTTCTGAGGAACTAGATGCATGGAGAGCTTGTACTCAGTTAAACAAGTAGGTGGAAAAATACAAAATTACCAGCAATGAGACTATTAATATTTAACTGATAAGTTGTAAATACAGTGTTTATTTCCTTTTTAAACTCTAAATATGAATGTAAAAAAATAGTACTTTGTGGCTGTTAATTTGTAACATAAACTAAGATGCATAGTTGAAAAGCAGTTGTCTCTTGTTCATAGGCCTGCCACTGAATTGCCATGCACCCCGCCATCTGAATCTCAGAGAACGGTGTATTCCGTACTTGTATCACGAATACAAGAGGAGCCTCTGAAAGGAATGGTTGGGCCAGACTGTGTCAGTGGATCAAATCTTCCTAGTCATTCAGATGCTCACATCTCTTGTTTGACAGGGCTAAGGATACAGGTATGGTTTCAGAGAGCTGAGGTGTTCTTTCTCAGTGATAGCATTGACCAATTGTGAGCTTGCCATAAATCTAAGGTCCCTTCTGTCATCTGGGAGAAAAATGTTTTCCCTGTTGTCGCAGTAGCAGACGTTAAAGAGGACAAGTGTTGGCATCTGCTATAGAAGAAAGGCTACATAAAGAATTGTCCAATCAAATAATTGCCCAGTTTCCCAATGCAAAACTTTTTAACTTCCATGAGAAGGACAGATTTCCTTTGCCAAATGTTCTGTCTAAAATGCATTTAACTTATTGCCGACTGCCCCACCACAGCTTGAATAAAACCCCAGGAAATTGTGTATCTTCAACCACATACTAACACCATGCTGTTGTCAGTATTTATCATTATGGAAATGCACACTGTAAAACTTGTAATTCATGATTAATTAAAGCCAGATATTAGACTAAATATTTAAATATATTTATTCATCACTCACATAGGGCTTTATGATCAAATCATAGTAGTCCTTCTAATACCTCTTTGGTATATGTTGTCATTTCCATAAGGGGAAAATTGACATAGCCTGAAAATACGGCTTTCAGGCTCCTGTCTCCAGACAGTGCCTCAGTATGAATTTACTGTCTGACTTGAGTCTGAGCCTGTTTCCTCTGCCCAGTACAAGATGCCAGCTCAAAGAGTAACAGGGTTGCTCAGGGATTAAGAGGGATAGTTTTGCATCAGAAATTGGAGATTGCAAAATGCTAGAGAGATTTTTGAGGTAAACAAGATTCACAACTGCACACCAACAAGTCTAAAAAAAACCTTGCTGCCAACACTTCCACATTAGACCAGTGGTCTCCGGCTATGCTATACTCTCAGCGTTTGCTAAGAGCCACATAAAGCTGCCATTGTCGTAATCAAATCAACAAGAATAGCAAATACGGTGTCATCAACTTGTCATCTACAATATCCTTATTTCTGGATTAGTGACCATTAGGAGTCATTGCTTTAAACATGCAGATCAGCTTATGAATCTCTTCACAAATACTAAGATATAGTAGCCTAATTGAGTAGGTTTACTAATTTAAAGTAGCAAGTTCAGAGAACATAACTATTTAAGGAGGCACTTAAATGGAATTGCAGCTTTGAGACCGTATATTGTTGAATGAAGAAACTAGCAAATAGTTCTTCTTCCATCAGATAAATTAGTATATTGTCCTTTTCATAGTGAACATTTGAAATTATTCCATAGACTTCACATTTTCAAGCAATTCATGGAGGCTTCTTTTTTTTTTTTTTTTTTTGGTGGATGGGGAAACACACGGATCAGCACAGATAATGACAGACACAATAAAATATGTACAGTATTTTGAAGGAAAAAAAAAAAAAGATGTTACCTCAGTTTCTAATTCAGGCTAAATTTAACCCTGGAATAATTGCCAAATGTATGAAATACCACAATTATTAAAAATCAAATTGAAAACTTCAGGGTTATGAAATGTTGGGTCCCCAAATTTGAAATATAACAAGTTCACTAAGTTTATAATGTATAACTATTGCCAAAGCTTTAAGTTGGTGGGGCACAATTTTTGCATGAATATAGATGATAGCTGTAAATCAGGTTTTCATGTTCTTCTCAGGTAAAATGTTCTTGCTGTTGTGGTAGCCTTTACGCAATGCATGTATACTTTATTTTAATTTTCCTCCCCAAATATTTTTGCTGTGCAGGGTCCAGTGTTCTTCCTTGAAGATGGAAAATCTGCTATTTCACTGAATGATGCTTTGATGTGGGCCAAAGTGAATCCTTTTTCACCACTAGGAACAGGAGTACGACTTAACCCATTTTGATGAGGTGTTTTCCTCTGTACTTTGTAGTGCTTAAAATACCACTCTGAGGGTTAATAATGATTTTATCCTTGCCAAAGGACAGAAAGATGGCAGTTGATTCCTCTGGAAGGGAAATTACTTGTACTTTGACAGTTGTAAAATGGGAATAAGACAGGGGTTTCTATACAAAAGTTTGTTGATAATCCAAAGAAAAAGTTATTTAAGAATCCAAAGAAAGTCCTAACTACATAGACAGACATGTCTTTTTTAAGTAAGAATGGTGTTGTCAGACAATACAGACATATTTCAGGCTGCTCTGTGTAAACAGAAGCCTTGTAAAGAAAGTAAGCAACTATCAGCATGTTATCAAAATATTGGTAACAAATTGTGATATCCATAAACACACTTTCAAATAGATAATTTCAAGTACATAATATAATGACTTTATTGTTGGGAACTAGCAACCTGTTTTTAAACTAAGTGGAATCCTGTCACTGTTTCATACATGGTGTTCTTTTTAATTTAAACTAGGTTTTACACACAGGATTCTATAACAAAGGTTGGATAATTTTTTCGTCCATTAGTTATTGTGCTTTAATAAGAGTATAAAGATGTTTAATAATGTTTTGTTTAGACAGGTTTGACTACCTAGATTATAAAATTCTATTTTCTAGCAAGTTCATTTTTGTCAACAGTCCCCCTTATACTTTCACGGGAAGCTAAAATCTATTTCTAAATTTTATTTATTTTTTTTAAACAAAGGGTTTGTAAGGAACAAACAGCAAATGTATTGAAATTATTTAAATGTTATATACATTAAAAAAACCTGTTTTCTTTTTACATTTTATATTAGTTATAAATATACATATAGTATGAAAGACCAGAAGCATATACTTGTGCATATATTTTTACTTATTAAAGCTCTGCTCAAATGGAAAGAAAATTTTGACAATAGAATGCTAAGAATATTTAAATTTTAAAGCTGTGTATAGTATGGAATTTAATCGTAAGACAAATCTTATTCTTATTAGTAATTATTGTTATTAATAAATCTTATAATCAGAATTGCCTGTAGAAAAGATGCCTTGGTTTCTTAACTTAATTGATGGCATACAAGCAGAAATCTGCTTTGTCTGTTGTTACATTTTTTGCAGCTGCTTTAAAATAATTTTTGAAATCCTGCTAGATACATAAAATGGAAAGAAGTAGAAATTGAAAACTGGCAGAGCTATTTCTAGAGAAACGGTGGTAAAGCTGGAAGTAATACACGGTCTCTTTTTGCAGACCATATTGAACAAAATCCTCAAGATATAGGTAAGCAATGCCCTCATTTAACTGGATATAACAATGCCACCATGCTGGAAAGGTGGAATGGAGATTAGAATTTTATTTTTTTTTTCCCTCTTAAAAAAAAAAGTTAAGAATTCATTCTATTGATGTCCTAGGCTATTATTATGGAGTTTCTGATATATGAACATACTGGGCAGGACAAAACAACCTTAGTTGTTTTGCAACTTATACAAAAGCATTTTTATGTATGCTTGGATGCAAGAACAGAATGGTTTACTTCTTGCAGGTATTGTTTGGAAAATTTCCTTTCATTAACCCTGGGAATTTGGGAAATGAGAGTTTGATTTCTGAAATAAAAATGAATAGTTTTTGAAATAATTTTCCAGCAGCCAGTATCTGATGTATTGCTTCTGTCGAATGGAAGACTAGTTATCTTTTAGCACATAAATTTTACAACCTTGTATGCAGAAGTTGTTAGTACAGACTTGGAGAGCAGAGGTAAGATCCACAAATGCAGCCCCATGACTGATGATTAGGATCTGAAGGGTTGAGCTGCCACTCTACTATATTCAAAATCTTTTGCTGCATCCTAAGGATGCAGTATTTCACAGTTTAAATTTTGTAGAATAACTGCATCAATTTGTTGTGCATCAATTGTGCCTTAACATGGAATCATAGACAAATGTACTCCATCTTTAAATTAGACAGTGAGGGTTAAGAACACTTTCATGTGTGAAATACAAACCTTAAGTTAAAAGGCACTTTTTTTGCATTGGGAATCCATCAGATAACAGTCATTGTGACAAAAATAAGGCTGCGTTTTCTTGAAGGTGGTTGTACCCCATGTGATGAGTGAGGGCAACATGCAGAAAAGGTTGTGTCTACTGCTACAGCTGCGTTTGCAACTGTTAAAACATAGATTCTTCATCTTCCAAAATAACTTCAGGTTGTTCAACATGTGACTTCAGTGGTCTCGCACAGCTAGTCAAATAGTTATTTCCCCTTAACATTAAAGAATACTTTGCCTTCAAATGGTTGACTGTCCTTGTAAAAGTCATATTCCTATTTAAATGAAGAATATCAAGCTCTGCAGCTAGTGCTTTCAGTTTACTATTAAATCTCAGTTAAGTTTAACATTGCTTTATCGCTACAAAATCTAATCCATTTTCTGACCAACATTACTGACATGTTTATAAGCTTCACAGGCCGCACTCGGGTGAAAGACTCGTAACTGGAAACCAATTTTGACCGGGGACGCACGGGCGCAGCTGCCGAGCTCCGCTTCCCTCCACGCTGTGTCTGGGGCCGTAGCGCGGCAGCGTCGCCTACCCCAGGTACCCACTGCGGGCTGCGTGGGGCCCCTCACCGCCTGCCGGCATCGGCCGCGGCAAGGTAGGGGACGGGGCGGCTCGGGCACGGCTGGGGGTAGCTCCGCGGGCTGGTGGGACCGGGCGGAGCTGCCCTGCCCTCCCGTCCCGTCCCGTCCCCTCCCTCTGGGCCGGCGGGCGGGCAGGGGCGGCAAGCACACGGCAAATCTTGTTCCCTCTGCTCCCTGAGCCCCCGAGCGCGGTACCGTTTGTGTGTCCCTGGGGTGCTTGTCGCACGCCCGCAGCATGTCACAGTTGGGTTTCTTGAGAATCGAGGTCTTGCACTACGTTAATTTATCTGAAAATAAATACTTGCTATTTTCTATCTATTTATTATTTTATTATTTACTTTATTTATTAAACAGTTCATGTAATAAGAGGTACTCCAGTGAATAAAGGAAGCTCCTTTGTGCTGTAGTAGTCATTAACAGTGCTCTGACATGGTTCAATGTTTGTTTCAGATCCTACTTCCTAATATTTTAATATGTTACTTAACATTTATTTCATACTCACAATTCAGCCTAAGAACCCCATCGGAATGCCCTTCTCTCTCTGTGAGAATAGTAACAACCCTGTTTCCTTGCTTTCATTTCTGACTAAAGAAGGGATTGGTTTGGGGAAAGAATGTTACCAACAAACACTCATGTCAGGGATTTTGTTACTATGTATCTTTAGTATGCAACATTAGCTTTCTGATCTGTGGGAGACC
>JBCJKH010056022.1:0-19711 GCA_039877255.1 Loriculus beryllinus | reverse complement strand
TCACCACCCTCACAGTAAAGAATTTCTTCCTTATATCCAATCTAAACTTCCCCTGTTTCAGTTTGAACCCATTACCCGTTGTCCTGTCACTACAGTCCCTAATGAAGAGTCCCTCCCCAGCATCCCTATCGGCCCCCTTCAGATACTGGAAGGCTGCTATGTTGCAGAAATTAATCATCTGGTTAGATATATCCTGGACTGAGGTCTTGTCTTATGTTTATGCAGTGGATAGTGCTGACTTCTGTTTGGATGTTTTATCTAACTATTTGAGTGGGAAAACCCCATTGCCTTTCACTCTTCAAGAAAACAAATCTTAGTTTTCTCCCCAAAGACAGCTTACATCCCTTTCTCTAGTGCCATCCACGCACTGTAATCCTACATGGAGAGATGAAAGTGATTCCACTCATATTGCATTTTCATTTTATGTATTGCTTTCTGAACTGAACACCTCCCTTGTGGCAGTTGTATAATGCTGCAAAGCTGGAGCAATGTGTTATTCCAGTATAATGGAACAATGACTGTCCTTTTGTCTTTGTAGATACTCTCCGGTATTACATGACCTGTAGTGCTGGATACCCCAACCCTTTCCAGCAGGTGAGTATAAGCATCCTTCACCCCTTCCCAACATCCTGCAGGGTATGGGTTAAATGCTTTTGATGCCAGCATGCAACAAGTTGCAAGGTGTTAGCTTTATGGAGCACTCCACCTGTTGGTAAAGCTTTGGTAGCTACTTCCCAGATGTGCAAGAGGTGGTACTGTGATTTAGTGAGTGTTTTTTGCCAACTTCATTGCTACCTGCATAGTTTCAGTTTCAAGATGCCCTCTTAGAAGGGCCTGTGTGTAATGTGGTGAGGACCGTGGCTCTGTTTGTGTATCTCTGTTTATATGGCACTCTAAGAGCAGCAACATGAAGAAAGAGCACCCACAATTAATGCCAGAGTGGGAAATTACATTGTGCTTTGAATCTCTTGCAGGTTCTTTTAGGTTAAACAGTGGCAATGCTTCATTCCCAAAATGTGAGGGAGTGATTCTCACACATGCCTCTTAAATCCTTTGGATGTTGAAGGGTTTGTACCCTGAAGTATAAATGTGAGTCATTATTCTTTTGTGTGGGGGCTGAAGAACAGCACCTGGGTCCATCCCAAACTTTGTCTTATGTATCAGAGGCCAGAATGAGCCCACACCACCCACCATTTGGCAGACACCAGCTGCATCACCAGTTATATTTAGGATTTTTTAAGTCTTGTCTTCCTCTGTTTTAAAGGGTGGGGTAAGAACACTTCAAGCTGTGGTATGATGCACCATTGCCATCTGTTGCATTTCTGGTTGTTCACTATATGCTCTGACATGCTATTGCATGTGAAATTCCCATGGATGCCTTAGTGGGATGTGAAGGCTGCACCCTAATACAAACAACTTATGGTGTTAACATTAAGTGTCTCTCAGCCATCTGATTTAGTAGAAAAATCCAGCTGTGCTTTGGTGAGAACACGAGTACTTTATCTTTTCTTTCTCCTTCCCCTCTGTCCTGGAGCCAGCTCCAGCTGTGTGTATGGTTTTTGTGTATGTATTTTGTTGTTATTCTTTTGGTTCTTCCTTTCCCCTGTTCTTTCTGTCTGTACTTCTTCCAGGTTGCTAAAAGTCAAACTTAACCCTTTTGCAGTTGCACCTGTGTCAGTTGAGGCAATCTTAACTTGTACAATTCATACAGATGATGCTTCAGTATTTGGGAAGTAGGATTTGAGTCTTTTCCCAGGAGTTCTGTTGGTGCATGTGTCCTGACTGAAACGTTGCGTGTTTTGTGTTGAGCAGAAGCTGTCAGCAAGTCACAAGGCTCTGGTAGAAATGCAGGATGATGTTGTGGAGCTCATGAGGTCAGCGAGCAGAGAACACCCCACCTCCAAGGTAACTTTCCTCAAGCTGCCTCTCTGTATGCTTTCTGCCTTCCATTACCCTTGTACAAAGCCTAACATCAGCTCCTGCTAAGCCATTTCCATGTAGTAATTGCTAGCTTGTTGCTTACAGGAGTATCTTACTCGGATCCAGGAGGTTTTAAATTCAACAGAGATCAACTTGCAGCAACTGACAGCTTTAGTAGACTGCCGGAGTCTGCATTTGGTAAGTACTCGGTAACTGGGCTTGAGCTAAGAAGGAGCAAAGGGGATGAAGAGCCTGTAGTGTACTGATTATTTTGGTGTTTCAAATCTCTGCTGTGCCAGAAGAGTTTGCAACAGCTTTTACTGTTTGATTCCAGCAGAAAGGGGAATGGGCATTTGGATCAAGTTAGCTTTCTGTTTAAAGATCAACATAGGAAACTAGATAACACGCCTTTATATATCTACAAGCTGCAGCACTAAGGTTTCAGGGTTCTCAGATGGGTTTTTTTTCCATAGCATATGGCTTATTGACTTTCCCATGGGGTAGAATGCCTTAAAGCTGCAGTATAGCATGGACTAACTGTTGCCCTAGCTGAATTGCTGGAAACAGATAAGCGGATAGTCCATGTGTTCCTGGGCCACAGGACACAGTGAGGGAGCTGAGAGGCTTAAAGAAAAATGTATTATCTTAAGTGAGCCTTTGTTTTCTTTTCTACCCCCCCCCCCCATCACTCCCCATTTTTTTTCCCTCCTCTTCTCATTCTTACTATGTGGGGTTGAAAATATTTCCATATATAAATCTGAGATGTGCTTTTTGAGAGGAAATAAGGGTTAGATCAGTTATGAAAAACACTTAAGGTCCCTGAAATTAAAACAGAAATATGCTCTGGAAAAGAAACTACAGTCTCTTAAGTTGTTTCAGATTCTGTAGGCCAGAGAAGGGCTTTTGAATTAGAGCTCAGTGTTAACTCTGCTCATTTCTCTCTCCAGGATTACGTCCAGGCTTTGACGGGCTTTTGCTATGATGGAGTGGAAGGCCTCATCTACCTGGTTCTCTTCTCCTTTGTCACAGCCCTCATGTTCAGTTCCATTGTGTGCAGCGTCCCACACACTTGGCAGCAAAAGAGGTATAGAGAGGGTTTGGATCCTGTAGCATTGTAGAGCTCTTTTCTAACGAAGACTGGCTATTGGACTTGTGCCCATCAGCATACGGAGCTCTTTCCCATATGATCCCAGGGGTGTGAGGGATGAGGCTTTATAAGCACAGGTCCAACACACAAAAAAAGATGTTGGCTTTTGCTTTGGCTGTGGTTAATACTTACATCTGAATCTTATTGCACTGGAATACTGTGTGTGGGGAGTATTTAGTACACTGTAGGACTGTAAGTCAAGACAGAGATTAATGATTATAGCTGTAGAGAGAGGTAATGCTTGAACTACGTGCCATCTCTGTAAAATGCCTGTTCTCTTGCATTGCTTTGAGGCATTTATTCAAGTGTGGGGAAGAGAACTGGAATGAGAAGCAGTTCACACTTGCCTTTTTGGCTTTGCTTATACTGAGGTGACTGACTTGCATAGTTAATAGAAACCAGAATTGTCTTGGTGGCAGTAGCATGGGCAGATGAAATACTTGCAAATTGGTGGCAGTCGTCTAGCAGCAGTTGTTTGGAATTAGTATTAATGGTTCAGGCTGATCAGGAGGTGTTGAGCAAACCTTTGCTTCCCTGACTGGCTGCTGCCATCACATGCCGCTATTAAAATAGCTTTGAGTTTTCTGTTCTTGCAGAAGAGCAGCAGTCTGTGCAGCAAACTCTCTTCTGTGGGCTTGAAACACGATTTTTGTGGTCTAAGCCCAGGCTCAAGGTTCAAAGATCAAAATAAAATGGAACATCCTGAACAATAGCAGGAAGCCAGAGCCCGCCAGGCCTGCAGTGCCCAGAGAGAGCCTTAGGAAGTGCGTTAGAGTAGCACTTGAGAAAATGGCTGGTTTCCTTACCTCTTCCACATGCAGCTGCAGAGACATTACCAAGAAGATAATGGGAGTCTGTCTGTTTAAGGAGAAAGGTTTACACAGTGGTATCTGTCTTGTGCTGCATGCCATGTGGGCTGCTGCCTGCCCTGCCAGCCCCAGCAGGATCTGACTGCTGCTGTGAACTGAAGGATTCCCTCTTGCATTCCCTCCAGCATCAGTGCTTCCTCTGCCTCCCTCTGGGAAGTGAGGATGTCATTCTTTATTGCCTTTAAGAGACTCTTCAGGCTGCAATTCCCTAAATAAACCTTCAGTGCCACCTTGTGGTACAGGAGCTGTGGGTGATGTTTGGGTGGTGGTTAGTGGTGGCCATGCTGTCTCTTCCAGCAACAAAATGCTTCCTACAGAACCCTTTACTAGCTTTGTTAACCATCACTAAAGTGTATTTCAAACCTTGGTGCTTCATCCTATAGGGAGATAAAATAGCAGTGTATATGACATAGGAGGGACAAAAGATTAATATGGGGAGGGAGAAAGGAACCAGTTGGCAAAGGCCCTACTCTGCATTAAAGTTGGTTTAAAATTCTGTCACTTGTGAGAGAATAAAGGCTTTAGACATGAATGTTGCAATTTAGTCTCTCTGAAGACTTCTGAGATTGTGCTAGAAACTGAAGCAGACTCATAACCAGAATGGGAGTTCAGAGGAGCCTACAGAGGCTTATCCTTAAAAGCTCTTTGGACATGGCTACAAGTAACAGAAGGACACAGATTGTTGTTTTAAAGGATGCTTTCTGTGGGATGCTTGGCACTACCTCCCTGCTGTCTCTGTTTTGTTTTGTTAAGTGCTGTGTATTTCAGGATGTGTGTCCATCCTTTGGCTGCATGACTGGGCAGTTGCAGAACTCCACAGTCTGCCAAACCTTGGAAGAAGACCGTAGGGTGACTGTAGGGGATCACGCAGTGTAGAAGTCCAGATGGTATCTGTGGGAGGTCTGAGTCACTCTGATGTAGGCTGTGTTTGACACTGCCACCCTGAAGCATCCCAAATGGGTATGAATGTGGAGGTGTGGAAGATGGTTGGTAGGTTCCTAGGATTACCATGGTTTCCTGCAAACCCCACATGTGGGGTAATTGTAGGGTTCTAGGAACTTTTTCTCCTTCTTGCAGAAGCTCAGATGATGATGGGGAAGAAGAATCAGCTGCTCAAGGGAGTAGACAAACACACGATAATCTTTACAGAGTGCATATGCCCAGCCTCTATAGCTGTGGGAGTAGTTATGGCAGTGAGACCAGCATTCCAGCAGCAGCACACACAGTCAGCAATGCTCCTGTCACAGAGTACATGTGAGTATCCCAACAAGAAGGCTGTACTGCGGCTTGTCCAAGTTGCTTCACTCTCATTTCTATTGCTGCAAGCGCTCAGGGCACACGCTTTTGGCCAAGCAGTAGAAAGTGATGAAGGTTTTTTGTCCCAAGTGTCAAAAGACGTATCTTCTGATTGGCTTGTACTGGGAGAAGGGAATAGCTTAGAAGTGCTGCAGTAGAGAAAGAGCTCTATTAGCATGCTCCAAACTGTGAACAGCTTTGTCCTGCAGGATTTAGGAATCTGTCTAGAGAGAAGAAGTAGGAAAGTATTGTCTGGGCTCCTTATAACAAAATTATTCTGATCACCAGAAGAGTTAATTCTTCAGACAGAGTAGTCTTGCCTCCTTAGAGGCAAGATTTTAAGCCTCCTTAGAAACTAAGAGCCAAGACAAAACCTTCAGGCTCTGTCCTTCCACCATATTTGCAGTCAGCTCTGACATCTGTTACAGTCTGGAGTTACCTAGTCCGGGTGGGATCTTCAGAGCTTTCTGCAGAAGTGCCTACCCCTGATCGCACTTGGACTAGCTTCAGGACCTATCTTTTTTTGGGGCTGGCACATCATTTGGTTCTTCCCTTTAGACTTTGTCCTCATTTTATCTCCGTTTCTGCAGCTTGGCAGTTCTGACGCTGCAAGGAGGCAGATTTTCCTGTGGATCTATTTTTAAATCACTTGACACGATTGAGTGTGGGCCCTTCTGAGTAAGAGAAGTGCTTAATCTGAGGAAAATAACGCTAGCTTTGTGCCCTTGCCTTGAAAAAGGGGGGTCCACCTGCCCTGTAGGAAAAGCTTTGAGGAAGAGTGACCTGATACAGTAGTTCTGGGGGTGTGTATGCTCTGTCCCATGGCATCGTCAGAGACCTTCCACAGCAAAGCGTGGCATGTGCCCCCTGTTACCATGTGTGTCTTCCTTTCCTAGGAGCCAGAATGCAAATTTCCAGAACCCCCGTTGCGAGAATACCCCGCTCATTGGCCGGGAGTCCCCACCTCCCTCAGTAAGTCTCTCTTTACTGCTCCTCTCTGCTTCAGCAACTTTGGGGAACACACTTTTACCACTCGTGTATACTCTCAAGGGAGCTGATTGTGCAGCCAAACACAGGATCTGGCCCATAAATGGCAGCAGTTTGAACAGACGAGCCATGTCTCACCTGCCATGGAGAACAAAACCCTGCTGTGGTACTTTGGACATTGCACGTAAAAAGAATACAATTCAAATCTGTTAATGCTGGTAATCCTATGGGCCCAGTCCTACCACCACTGAAGTTTGCATGAGTATCCTGGTGGGTGACTTCAGCAGGATGATTCACTTGCATGCAGTGTACTTGCTATCTGTGGCATTGGTTCCTCAAGTTTAAAAGAAGCTTGGTAAAACAGTAAATGCAGAGTTATTGCTGAACCTCTCTCCTTAATCTGCCCTAAAGAAATGGTAGGATGAAACCTGTATTATTTTTCTTTTTGTTGAGATTTTTAGGGTTTTTTTTTTTTAAATCTTTCTTTCACAACTGTTTTACTTTCTTTGGAACCTATTTTTTGTATTTAATTTCCTATAAAGGAAAAAAAAAAAAACTTTCATGGAAGGTTTTGGTATTTGGAATGGCCTGAAAGCCATAAAACATGGGCTTGCCTTCGTGTCTGTGTAAACATTAGATGAATCTTGCTCTCCTTCACTGGATCCTGTAAGCCTTACCAGAACTTGGAGAACATGCCATCGCAGTGCTCACTGACTTGGTGTGATTACAGAGGATGAGTAGTAGCATGCTTAATAATCAACCAGTCTCCAGGTATATGTAAAGAAAACACACTTTGTGATGCATGGTTCAAATTCATGGGAAGGGGAGGAAGAGGAAGTTGAAGGAGGAAGAAGTAGGAATTGTGGTGGAAAAGAGGACATCACATTCATGTTTTCACTCCAAAAGGACCACTTCATCTTGCTGTAAGAGAAAGTGAAAAGTGGAGAGTTGATACTATTTCTGTGCTTGGCCAGACCTCTTTCAGCCTTCATGAAGCATTTCTCCTGATCCCTGGTGGTACTCTGATCACAAGCTCTCTTATCTGCTTTCAGCAGCAAGATGGTCCTCAGGAGAACAGCCAATATGCTGCACACACAGTGCAGTGTGGCAAATGCTTTACTACTGGTGTTCCCTGTTGTAGGAAGGGCACTGCCGCTCTGGTACTGCCAAGGCACATGTTCATTCAATGTCTGTAGACCCTTACCCTATAGCTCTTCTGCTTCAGAGAAAGCACTCTTTTCCACAGGGGCTTTAGTTATGCAAGAAGTTCCCTGGTTCTTCAGTGACTGTGTTAATACTTTGAGGGGGGATTTCAGTCCTGGTGCCTTAGGCTGGTTTCTGAGAGTAGATAAAGATGAGACTTGGCAGCCAACAATATGAGCTAAAGGGAAGTGCAGGAGCTGGGGGAGGAGGAGAGCACGGTGCTGCACCTATAGACAAGAGAACCTCTCCCTAGATAAGGCAAAGGAGGCAGCTAAAGGATTAATGTGTTTTCTGCAGGGATATAGTAAACAGGCAGTGGGGAGAAGAAAAATACTGTGCTCTCATGGCAGCAGGGAAGGGGGCATTTCTGAGATCTTTGTATTTGCAGCTCTCTATAGCAGGTGGCTGAGACCATACCAAGGCAGAAGAAATTGTAGCCTTTCGTAGCAAACCGTCTGTGGAAAGAGTGAGATGAAAAGGGAATACCAATGCACGTGTCCCTGCCTCTTTCTGAGAGGAAGGAGAAGGGGAATAACCATCCAGATATGTTATGTCCAGTGTGTGGAAAGAGCTGCTATATTCCATTTAGCTTTCTGTGAACAGATGGTGAAAACTAAGATGTGATGATCCTGCTGCATTGTTTGTCCGTTACTTTCTCCTGGCTTTTTGTTTGTTTGGTTTGTTTTTTCCCCTTCTCTCATTCCTTCTGTTTTCTCCTTCTTGCCGCAGGGCTATTCCCTTAGGGTTGTAGAGCCCACCTTGTCGCTGACACTCACCACAGCGTTTCACTTGCTTGCACTGTGTTTTTCATGCACGTTGAGGCTGCACTCTCTTTTTCTCTCTTTCTTGCGTCATCACAGTTGTATTTGGCTGCCATGGACAGTAGCAGCCATATGAGCTGGCAGCTTAAGCCCTCGGACAGTGCACGGACATACTGGTAACAGCGCCCGCAAATGGAACAGGTACTGGAAAAAAGGTCCTTCTTGCTCAACCCCTACTCCACTCCCAACCACTCCCTTCATCCCTGCACTGTTTATCCCGGACCAGTGCCTTTTATTTCTTCACATTCCTTCCCTCTGCACCTCCCACCCCATTCCCTCCTGCCAAGGGTGAAAATTAAAACCAGTTTTTGCTCTGGTGCAGACTCAAGGAGCAGCATCAACCTTGGGAAGGCTTCTGGTGCACGTTGTGAGGGTTATAGGCACCCATGCCTCCTAACAGCTAACTTACAGCAGCTTCAACTCAATAGTCCACACTCAAGAACAGCTTGAACACTTAATACGGAGTGCTACTCGAATGTAGAGCTAACCTTGCACTTCATATGCAGAACAGTTTTTCCATCACAAGAAGTCATTTTCTAGTAGAGAACCATTACAGTAGCTTTTCATTTGGGGCTGGTTTTCTTAATTCAGCTTGTGTTTTCCCTTGAGCCCCACTGCTGTTCTGTTTTGTCTTGATTGGTCATAACAGCATGTGCCTCAAACAGGTACCTGCCACAAGCTTTTAGCCTCTCAGTAGGGTTTTTAATTAGCTAAAAGATCCTAGCTGGTAATGGCCTGTCCTGAAGAATTTCTTCATTGCCTGTTAGATCTGTGTGCAGCTTCTCCTTTTATCCTTGCATGTAAAGTCAGAAAGGAGCAAGTTTAAGAAAGAACTTCCCTAAGGCTCCAGACACAAGCACTAAGATCTGTTTCATTCTGTTTCAAAACTTTTTACTGTTTTTTGTTCTCTGTGTGTCCATATCATCCCATCCACGTCCCACAGGTTCTGTGAACAGGGACCTCCTAGTACCATTTCACTGTCTGAATTCCTAATGGGCTGTAGTTGCTGATGTTGTCCAAGATAGCCAATGTTTCTTCCTTTGCAGTCATCCATGACAAAGCCACGTGCCTACAGAAAGAGTAGACGAGTCTGCATTAGGCTGTGTAGTTTTTGAGCTTGGTTGAATACAGGGTGTAATTAAAGCTACCAGGCAACTTACCTGGCATGAAGGGCAGTGTTTCTTCAAGGGAGCTGCAGTCACACAGTAACTGGAAGGTGTTGGTTCCAGCTGGAACAGAATTGCTTTTGGCTCATGCAGTGAGTGACCCATATCTTACATTCTGTTCCTGGAAATATATATCCATGAAGCTGCTGTTCCTTCCTTTCTGCCATTCCTGGTGGGACTTCTGTCAGCCTTACATTGGATTGCTTTCCATCATGTTGCTGCTTGGTCTGCATTCTTGCTGCCTCTTGCTGTTTGTCTGCCTGCCTTGTGACATGCTGGGAAGGGTGTCTTGATGCCCTCTGCCATTGTGCATGAATACAAACAAACTTGTCCTGAAGCATGGTGCTAGCACCCTTGAAAGGGTCACAACTTCCTTCAGTCTTCAGTCCTGCAAAGACTGCTCTTGGGCATCAGCTCATGGTGGTGGTTTCTGCTTTTTGGTTGCTGCAGGTGGTATTGAAGTGATGCTAGATGGGTCTATTCCATGAAATAAAGGATTGCTTGGAGCGGGGAGAATTCTAGTGTCCTCATTCCAGATTTTGAATCTCCTCTGGGCTGAAACATATCCTGATCTCATTCTGCACTGTCTTCTATTTATCTAAGGTCACACCCAGAGTTTAATGTGGCTGTCTGCAGGGCTAAGAAAAAAGCATTGCATTCTTTCCAAGACTTTAAAAACAAACAAAGCAAACAGAAGCTCTGTTCTTTTTAACTTGGAAAACTTCAGTCCCTTTGAATTCAGAACCCGCTGTCTGGAGTTGCCTGTTTCCCTGCATCTTGTACCTCCCATACATGATACCAAACCCTCCATGTTTACTGTGCTCTATTTAAGGGGTAGATCAACTTTTAAGAACTTGGATCCAGAAGCTTTGGTCTTTATTGAATTACCTGAATAGCTCTGGCAGGAAATCAAAGTCAGGGTAGCTGGAGAGAGTATGTGTGGGGTTTTTAACCACAAATAGTAAATGGTTTATACTCTCAGTCATGGTTTCATATGGTAAGTGATCTTCCAGCATAGCTTGCTTAGTTGTGAAGTACTCATGGGCTGCACAGGTCACAGGAGTTGGTAGAATTTATGATCTCTAAAATTAACTGATTATACCCATTGATTTTGTTTGCAACTAAAGATTCCTTTGTACACAGGCTGTATGTGTTAAGTACTCAACTAGTGTGTGCTGGCAAACCATACCTGTGAAAGTTTATACCCTCAACAAGGCTGAATGTGAAGGAGAGACTATTTTTCTTTGGAGTAACACAAAAATAAAGCTGTGTGCAATCAGCTGTGTTTGTCCTAGCTGGCTGGTAAGTGGCTGGGAGGTGAAATGGTAGAAATGCTAACAAGAAGCCTTTTTAGATACGCTTTTTAAGGTAGCTGGCAGTGTGGTGAAGCTATGGGTTGAAACTTGTCCTCTGTGCTGTTTTTGAAAGGGTCAATGAGGGTGTATAGGCACATGCGTACTTCCAGTAAGAGTACTGGAAGAATGACTGCATTGTATATGCTCTTTAACCTTCTATGAAAGCTCCTCTTTAAAGGAAACTAAATGCAACTGTACACCTTACATCTGTGTCAGGCACTGTATCCAGGTTACCTCAGAGTAGAGTCAATGGCCTCCTTAGCTCTGAACTGTGCTCAGGCTGTAAGTCTTTAGAATTACTTTATAAAGGAGCTAAAGACTTATTTTAACTACCAGTAATATAGTTTGGTTTCATATCAGCTGATACATCTTCATCTGCTGCCCTGTCCAGATGTTGGAATCTGTGTATTCCACAGCATTTTTCCTCTGCTTCCCAGAAGAGGAAGCACTGAAGGACTTGGATGAGGAACTACTGTCAGCAGCATGTGGAGCAGAGCACTCATACATGGGGTCTAATGTACTGACTGAAGATCCAGTGCATGCTGATAGAGCTGTGCTGGTTGTCAGAGGTGGCCAGCGAAGTGTTAGCTCACTCCTCCCAGGTTTCAATCGTAGTTACCATGGTCATTAAAAATACACTTTAACCAAAGGAGTAACTGGTTCAAATGGTAATGGGGAAGGGTACAAAGGAGCGAAAATCCTGAGTTAAGGAGAGAACATCAGCCCTAACTCTGACTACTCTGAGTCTTGCTATGTTCCTTGTGGTGGATTGCAGGTAGGTTTGAATGTAAAATGCCCTCTGCTTGACTGTCCAAATCTCATGTTCCTGATTGCTTTGTTTTACTGACACTTAAAGAACTGTGGGCTGTTTTCTTGGTGGAGGAAGGAGTGAACTCTTTACAACTCCTTCCTCCATGAGGAGTGTACTTTGTACATCCTTGAAATGCAGTTCCTCAAGTGACTCTTATTGATTTGAATGCTCTAAAGAAAGTTGATGTTGCATGTTGTGTGCTGAGCCTATATGACTTGTCCAGGAAGATGCACGATCACCTTCCATGATCTGAGATTTATTTTTTTCCTAAATACTTTTTCCAAAACCTTAGCACCTGGAATTCTCTGTTCACACTCATCTCCTATCCCATGTCACCATAGAGAATACAAATGGAAAATGAGCTAACTCATTTTTCTTTCCAAGTCCCTTTTAGCATGATGTTTGGCTGATAATTTCACCACTGTGCTACCTGAAACATGCCCTACTTGTTCTATGAGAAAGTTCCTTGACTTCTAAGCCTCTCTGAGCCTGTTGGGTTAGTCTCATATGTTTTAATAACGGCCTTACCTCTATTTCTGAACCAGAAATCACATTTAATAAACTGTGCAACATATATAGTCCTTAAACTGGCTCAGCTTGGAATTTTCTACCTTTGCCTTATCGCTGACAAAAAAATACATCTTAAACCCAGAAAGAACAGATGTACCCTTTGTCTTCTAAATATAGATGCCATTTCTGGGCCAGAGTTTTATATTAAGATCTCTGTTCTGCAGAGTTTTTCCAATTATGGAAGACGCTAAAAGATGAATGTGCAAATAAAGCCGCAGGTGTCTTCATCTTATGCTGATGGGGTCAGCTCTGCCAAAGGAGCAGTTTCTCTCTTCTATTGTTCAGAGATTCAGCCTGGGTCAGTCTTTGAAAGAAAACTGATAAAATACTGTTAATACTCTGAAAATGCCTTTGGACCGCTGAGCTTTTGAGAGCTTAAAGATGCCTCATAATGTTCTTTCCCAGTGGGCAAGATAAATCATAACTCCTGGTGTGGAACTGCCTTTCAGTTGTCTCTTTACCCGCTTAACCGGCTATTTTATGTGGTTCAGTTTTAAAGGTGATAAAAAGTCAGGATGCTGAAGGCCACTCTTGGGAAGTAAGATGTGGGCACTGCAGAATTATTCAAGCTCCACTGGGTATAAAAAGAGGAATAAAATCTCTGTCCTCATTGCTTGGTTATTAGTATCATGGTAGCAGAATCCCAGAAGCAGTAATGTGGTCACGATGAAGGCATTGAACACACTGGCATAAAGAGGCAAAGTCTTTTGTTCTTACTGCTGGGTGGTATTTATTACATGCCTTTTTTAGCTCATTATTCAGAGCTGAATGACATACGTTACCTCAGGAGCTTCTGGGAGCCCTTTTGGATTACTTTTCTTAGAATAAAACTGAAAATAAAACACCCCTTGTACCCCCCAAACAAATCAACCTTTCATCTTCCTGGCATTCTCTTCTCACCCCCAGTCTTTAGTCATGTCCACCATTGAATGGTATGCAGGTTGGATCCCAAGTCACAATGGATTATTACCCATCTGATGACTGTTAGCTAATATCATCTTGTTTGATGGCAGCCTGTTTCCAGCCTGGCAGGGTCTGTTCTTTCTTGAGCATAAATTGTTCAGAGATTCATTCTTCCACACTTTTCTTTCAAACTGCCCATCTGTGGTCTTCTGATGACCTCATTGCTCTAAAATGCAATGTGAAAAGGCAGTTGCACACTCAAGTTTCTTTTCAACCTCCTTTTGTGACATAGTTGAAAGCAAGAACATGATTAAGAGAGGATGAAGGTGTGAGGTGGGTTTTTACATCTACATCATTTCCATTTCCCTCTCTTCTCCCTAGCAAAGTATGGCATATTTCAACTCAATAGCTATTGGATTTCCTTCTGTGTAGAGAGCTTGGGTAAAACAAGCCCATCTGCTCTGACCTAGCCAGCATCCTTGCAGCAGGCTGACAGTGTGTTACTCAGAGTGGACTTGTGAAACTTTCCTTGTAAAACCGAGCCAGCAGCTCCTTGGTATGCTTGCTGTAAATACAGACCTTTTAATGCAGGGAGGTGGTTGTAATCTGTGGTTCTGTGCTTACGTTAGTCATTCTGACTTACTTTTCTGTTCTGTTTTGTTTCTTTTTGTCTTGTCTTCCTCCAGTACACCTCCAGCATGAGAGCCAAATACCTCGCCACCAACCAACCTCGTCCAGATGCTGGCAGTGTGCATTAAAATGAAAAAGCAAAAGCAAAAACAAAACCCACACGTGCAGTCAGACTAAACAATGTGCCAACTGCTGTGCCCCTGTGCTGTCCTCGTAGAACAATCCTGTTCTGCCCAAAATCCAGGGCAGCTCCTCCTGTTTCTCCAGTCCAGACCACCCCTCCAACCTGTCCACTGGAGTGGAAGCTCCTTTTGAATTTAAGCCTTCACCTTGTTGTACCTGCCTGATGTGCAAGAGAGCAACCACGTGCAGGCAAGCCACTGAGAGCACCCAGGCAAGAAACTGGGTCCACCACTGATTAGAGTAGCCTATCTGAAAGCATTGGTGAATATCTTCTGTTCCCCCTTTATTTTGCTCCCCTTCTGTTCCCCAGAGGGACTCAGTGAAAGATGGTCGTGATCTTCACTTCTGCAGTGGGATCAGCAGTCTGTCAAACACTGAAGAAGCCTGTGGCTACCATACAGTGAGGGAATGCTGAGTCAATGCACAATGCAGCATTGTGGTGGGAGTCCTTGGTCTAGTACCCTGTGTGAGGGAGAAGGGAAACTCCTTGCCTCATGGTGTGTACTGCATATCCACTGTTATTTGGTAGGCTGGGGCTCTTCTAGAGCAACCCAGTCCTATGCCCTGGTTAACTTTAAAAAGAAACATTAAGAAAATGCCTTTTTCATTCCCACTGTATCTGGCTTGTGAGTTCTTGAGGAGGAGCAAGGGGTCCCAGCACCAGTGAACTACCCTGTCCATTGCTCTGAACCTGACCTCTCTGCTCCATCAGGGAAGCCCAGGTATTTGCAGATGGCATTCTGGGTGCTGCCTTTCTGAGGCCGACACACAGATCAAACAGGAGCCAGCCACTCTCTTGGTGCCAAATTTTTCCAGGACAAGACTTGTAAGATTTTATGGGGAATATTTTTGCACTGAAGAGTTTCAGCTCTCTGATGCTAGATCTTACGGGACAGCCAGCTTGCAAAAGCAAGAGAGGCTGGAAGCAGCAATGGATTCATAGCAAATGCAAGCTCTCCGTGCAGGAGTAACCTGTGAACTCTGCTGGACTTTCTATTTTCTTAAGAAAAAAAACAAAAATCATGATTTACAGCACAGGGTTGCTGAACTGGCATTGAAAGAGGTTTTTGGAGCCTCAGTCCTAACAAAGTCACACCATTGTCAGTATATCTTCTGTGTTCCAGGGTCAGAAACCCAAATGACATCTGGAGAACATTGTGACTGTCAGAACAAGTTGTGTTAATTCTATTTCATTTCATTTTGTTTCTCAAGGCACATTGCTAACCACTATCTGACCGTATTAAGGCACATGTAGGGCATTTTTCCTAGACGTGAGGCTTATAAAGGGGCAGTTAGGGTGCCTGGAAGAGGGCAACATTCTCCATTGGTGCTGTACTTCCCACTGAAGAGCAGAGCTCCAAAGGGCACTGACAGCTTCCTACTGGAAGAAGAGACTGCCTCTGGGGAGGTACTGTGGAGTACTGCCCTTTCAGTAAGGTAGCGATGATGTTCCTTTTTGTCTTTTTACCTCTGAGCATGGGCATCTTAGTGTAGCTGCTGAGCATTACATTAAAGAATTGGCAGATGAAATAAAGTGGGAAATGTCCCTCAGACTGGAGTTGAGCCATTGACAGAGGCAGTTGGTCTTCACCTCAGTGATGTTCAGACTCTGTGTCTGTTTACCCCATGTTTTTGCTCTGTGGGGCACAGAATCTACCTATCTGCCTTTACTCAAGTCAGTTGCCTTCTTGCAGTGAGTAGGAATTGCTCCTAGCAGGTAGCTAATGAGGATGATGGATTCTGCTGTAGAATGGTACCAGTTCTGTGGAAGAGCAAGCTTTGAGACGCTTACTTAGATACAAACCACTAATAGACTGCAAAAGCTGTTACCATTCAATGGAGTGAGGGAAACAGGAAAGAGGCACCACCATGCAGACAGGAATAGAAGGTTTTGGAGAAAACTTCACCCTAACTCTCTGGAAACAGGATTTTCTTGCTCAGGACTGAGTATGCCCTTTCAGACATGGGCTGCACACTGAAACATACCTCTGTGTGATCAAATAACAAGGGCAGGGAAATGTAGTCACGAGTGGTATGGAGAGACACTGTGGCTCATGAGCACCATTTCCACCCTGTCTAAAAGCCTACCAGAAGACCTAGTGTGCAAGCATGTGGTGTGGTCAGCTTGGCAGGGCTCAAAGCGCACAACTGTTATGTGAGGTGAACTGAACATTCCCCTTCCTTTGAAGAAAGAAGCAAGAGCCATACAATCCTTATCAAGACTGAGTTGTTCTGCCATCATCTCTTTTTGAAAGGATGTGCTCTGATCGCTACTTGAACTATCAGTTCTAGGAGAGCTGCCCTAATATCTGTGGCCCTATCCTGCTCATTGAAGGCAAGTGTTTTGAAGGCTGGAGGGTGTGGGGAACCCTGTGTAAACAAGTGCTTCTGCATACTGAATTTTCTGTATACAGAATGCATCCTGAACATGCGTGTGACTGCACTTTGGGTTGGATCTAAATTGCCACACTGGTATTGTCTGTGCCAGCAGGGCTAACGGGGGAGCGAGCCTATGCCTTTGTGTTTGCAGCATCTAATGGAGCAACCACCTTGACTTGCTTCCTTCCAAGGTTTGGCATAGCCACTCATAACACCCAGAACAACTTGTGACGAAGTTTGGGGCTTGCAGCAAGGCACAGATGTGGAGATATGTGCTCTGTGACTTCAAAACATAACTGGAAAGAATGTTACGGAAATAACATTTTGCTCTCTAGAGGCCAGCATAACGTGACTGCAGTGTGAGCTGCGTACCTTTGTCCAGCCAGCACTTCCTTTACTTGACATGGATATTGCACTTTTGTAAAGCATCCTGGAACTCTGCTGCCCCGCTGCATGCTGTGCAGAGCGCTGGATAGGAAACACAGACAAATGGGTTTCTTTTTGGTTTATTATTATTATTATTACTACTTTTATTTTTTCTTCTTCTTTCTTTTTGTTTTTACTGGAACCTTGAGCAACAGTGTGGCATTCCTGCGGGCTGGTCTGAACAGATCTGCTGAAGAACAGATGGCCTTTGCCTATTCTTATGGCTGCGACACAGTTTCATCCATATGGTCACATTCTGTCTGAGGAGCAGACTTTCCAAAGCCAAGGTCTCCCAAGCTCTGTGCCTCCCTCTCGGGTGAACAGCAGGTGCTATCTGGCGAAGACTCATCTGTTCTAGATGGCATTCATGGTTGAGGGAGTCCAGACTCTTCAAGCTGTAAGAGGTAAAGCTGTAGAGACTTCTCTCTCTTCCATTGTGTCTCTCTTGTTTTTAATGTGACAAAATGCCAAGGCCATATCACTTGGTGTGTCCCAGCTGACCTTATTGGAACATTACTCTTAATGTTACTGGTTGCTATCAAAAGGGTCCAGAATTCAGGGGAGATGAGATTGGCCTCTGGACACTTCACTGGCTGCAATGAGGAAGGCAGCTTGTCTGGTTGAAGGTGACTCCATCGGTGAAGGCACTTCATGTTACTTTTTCAGAAGCACAAACGTGGTCATTGGCTTGTCTGGTTGGCTTGGTTTATTTCCACTGCATCATCATGTGTGAATGACACTTTCTTTCAGAACTGAGAACTCTTCCAAGCACACAAACATCTCCACAATGTGAAATGTAAATAGCATGTTGGACTCTCGTGTCCAGTGTTCAAGACTGCGTTGTAATTGTAAAGGAAATCGAATCAAGACTTGGCTGTGAATTTCTTGTGCTGTCTTGGGAATATAACTGTAGTGTTTGTATCCTGTATGTATTATTAAACTGAGTTCATTTTATGTGCTGATAAAAGGGTTCAAGCTAAGGTTTTTAGCGTGCATCCATGTACCCAAATGTGAAGGATGGAGTGCTCCCTTCCCCTCCTGTCCTTTCTCAGTTTTCTCCATTTGATAGGTGTTAGTTTTCCGTGTACAGTCATCTCAGCCAAGATGCAAGGGTGTTCATTTGAGTGCTTTGATGGGGACACAGTGCATGGGGTTTTAAGTGAGCCTAAGTTAGGATTTCCATAGCTGTTCCTTGAAAATACATGAAAAAGTTTGGCTTTCCTGAGAGTAAACCCATTTCTCAGAGGGCTGCATATCCATTGCTCACAAGAGCTTTGGGTGCTGCAGGGTGATAGCAGACAGGAGAGGGTGGATAAACCTTGCTTCACTGCTGGTCCCGCCTTTTCCTTCCAGCAGCAACTGAAATAGCATGCTGAGCCCTTTGAAGAAGAGAGGTGTCTTGGCTTGTTGCTTGTAGCCACCCAACCTGATTCAGGAGTAGATGAGGTGGGAGCTAGGGAGAGAAGCTGGCTTTGAAGAACTTCCTACCTGGGGACCAAGGAGAAGCCAAGAGCATCCCCAGCTCAACAAGTCTGTGTTAGTGTAACGCAGTGAATATCTCTGGGTAGGAGGGGAAAAGCCCTCCAGGAAGTAGATCTAATGGCTTGAGAGAACAGGCCTGACCAGACTTCGTTTGTACCTTTAAAACCAGCTGGCTTCTTTCATCGCAGCCTGCTCCCCTCTTCTAGATACTGTTGTGTGCATGCTATGGATGTCTTCCCCAAGAGGCCTGGAAGTGTGGGATGTTTTGGTAGCAGTTTTTAGGTGGCTAGCAAGTGATCTGTGCTTTTTTGGGGGGGATCTCCTGATGGTGTTTCCCAGCTGGGAGAGAGAAGAGATGGGTTACTGGTGGCCTGGAGCTCCCAGGTGCTCACCCAGCCCCTGCAGCTGCATGCATGAACGAAGTGGAACATAAATTGATGTACAACCAGAAAGTTCTAAACACTCCTTTCCTAAAGAGGATAACTGTAGCATGAAGCTCTTAGGTGCTCTGCATATTTGATACTGATACCACATTGCTCCTCACTATGCAATTCCCAACTCCTTCCTTCCTGTTCCTCCTCTGATCTCACACCAAGACTTCTCCAGGAGCCTCCACCCAAGAGGCCCCTCAAGTCCCAGAAAAGCTTCATTCCCTTCATTGTCCTCTGCATCGGGTCCAGCTGCCCAGCATCACGTCGCGTGCCTCAGGTCCCTTGGTAACGGCAGGCCCCATGAGTTCTATTCACATCATTCAGAGGGAAGTTTATTTTCTTGGACACTGTGCACAGAAACCTACTGGTGAACATGTACCCGGCCTTTTTGTAACTCTTCTGTTTGTTCTTCTTAACCATAATGGTTGTATATCATACCACTTTATATACATATAATATATATAAATATATATAATTTTTTTTAAGACTTTGGACCTGCTAGTTCCTTTCAAGTGTTCCTGCACTTACCCAAAACGTTTTTAAATTGTGAGGATTAAAGAGGATTGAGCCCATTTTCTTTTTTGTATCTTTACTTTGAATTCTGTAGTTCTCTTGATTGTAATGTAGCTATTTTTTACTGTAACTTTTTGGTTTGCAAATACTAAACAACAAAACCTAAATGTAATTTCTGTGGTTTCTATTCAGCTTGGGTTTCATGTTTTAAAAATAAACGATTTAAAACCACTGTTCCTATTGGTTGACTCTTATTTTCTCTCTCTTTTGTATTAATGGATTATTATATCATGAATGTTTTCTGTTCATAAACCTGCCTGAATTTTGTTACCTTCCATATACTGAGGTAGAGCCAAGAGGAGAAGATGAGACCCCATGTGGAGCACCGTGTACAGTTCTGGTGTCCTCAGCATAAGAAGGACATGGAACTGTTAGGACAAGTCCAGAGGAGGCCATGAGGATGATCAGGGGACTGGAGCATCTCCCTTATGAAGACAGGCGGAGAAAGTTGGGACTGTTCAGCCTGGAGAAGAGAAGGCTGCTTGGAGACCTCAGAGCAGCCTTCCAGTATCTGAAGGGGACCTATAGGGATGCTGGGGAGGGACTCTTCATTAGGGAC